>LYUA01000557.1:43600-55656 GCA_002093875.1 Calopteryx splendens | reverse complement strand
GAAAAGACATGAAGTAGTTTGTGAGCTGCAATTTGTGCATGTGCCATAAATATTCCCCCAAATCATCCAAAAAGCTCAAAAGTATATAGGTGATGAGTAAATTGTTGGCCACTGAAGAGCCTTGACATTTTTATTATGAGTGTTTGAAAAAATATTAATATCCATACCGTAACCATCTGTTCCACAATCTAAAGCATTTGACACCAGCAGGGTGGCCATTATAATGAGGTTGTTTTAGGTTAAAAACTCTTGGGTAAAATTCAAACGTCTTTGCAACTCAGGGGGAAAGGCTCTATGGGGTATGGCTGAGAATGGACAAATGAGAGTTTGGCGGGTGGAGTAATGCCTTGGAAAATTTCAGTTGCCTTAAAACCTCAGTCATATCCACTCCATTCTCCTGTGTTGACAAAAGTACAAATAGTTATGTGGTGAGTAAGGAGACTCAGGGGAGTATTGTTGGGCTGAAGATCCCTGCAACCAACCTGGATGGCAACAGGAGTTTATACCTTTTACTTCTTTCTCTCTTGGGGCAGTGAATTTGGTGTAACGTCTTCTATGAACCTCCTCCTCTTTAGGGACCTTCCCACCCCCAGCAAGCTGAGGTGCTCGGGTTTTTACAAAAGCACACCAAGCTCAGTCGTCCATGATATTTGATTTTAAGTTGAGGTTGAGTTGATACAGAATACATATCATGCATACACATGCATCCTTGATGCCATTCTGAGTAGGCACATCCCAAAAAAGCCTGATTTTGGGTTATGGCAGGAAACGTTTTCTCTTTTACTGATTTCTACCATCTCCTTACATATTTATTTCGTCTTTGTCTCAGTCCCTCATTGTTTTGTACATGTTTTTATATATTACTGTGACTTCTAATAGTCCTGGTCTTGAGAAATTCTTCGATCATATTCTCTCTTGATTCTGATGGTCTATCCCTTCCTCTCAAATTATACACTTCTCTCATATATCTGTTTCATGATTCATCTCATCCGAATGAAACACCACATCTATTATATTTTCATATAAAGTGATGTGTATACCAACTTTCATGAACAGTGCATGGCTTCTACTTCTTTGTTAAACCATGATGATGATATGTGGTTTATGATTAGAAAATGGACTTATTTCTGTCTGATCACATGACCTAAGCAGGACAGAACTTGCAAAAACAGATTTGGACCAGTTAGTATGAATTGTTTTCATCATTTGAAAGGGCAGCCTAATTTTAATTTTTTTTCCCAATCTTAAATAGGTTGAGATTAACCTACATTGGATTCATTATTATACTGAGACTTGTTCAGGTGGGATTGCCAAACAGAAAGAATTCTTATGGGGTCACTCCATGTCACACCATGTTCCATTAGGGAAAAATCAAAATCAAGCAACACAGTTTATTTAACTCTTGAGTGAGATTTCAGCTCAAAATATGTAGGTTAACTGAAAACATCTAAACCTCAGCTTGGAAAGTCATTAGGCAATTGTATGAACCAGGTCCCAGTTTGTACCTTTTTTAGCGTTCACTTCCACTAATTGTTATATTATTGAGCAGTAATAATTTGTTGTTGGACCATGCTTATTAAATATTATTTATATGTTCATTTTTTAGGTGACCTCTCTTGGTTCCTTGCCAACCACCCCTGAAGTGAATGAAGATTCTGGCCGTTGCAGCAGCCCAGAAACAAGTTTTAACCAAGGTATTGAAGTCTCTTCTTTTGATTTCCTGGAAAGTCATGGCAACTTGTGCTAAAAAGGACTTACCTCTCAATATGCACTTGGTGAAGGCTGCACTTCTTCAGATACAACTTTTTTTATGTGCTATGAGTTGACCTGAGCATTATTTGAAGCATGGGCAGCCCCCTTTTGTCTTGTTCACATTACTACCATCTTACAATTATGATAAATGCTGGTGACCATTATGCATATCCACACAGGGCTGGTCTTACATGTGTAGTTCCATTTGGTGAGTTACACTCGTAATATCAATGGTGGTATCCTAACTCGAAAAATCATTTTCTTTGCAGTGAAAATCATGGGTAAAATCAGGGTTATTGATTGTGCCCTTTGTCACCAGTATGTTACATTGTTTACTGTTCAACACCTGGGTATTTGTATATTTTTTATTTGCCAGGAACAAGTCAGAACAACAAATGAGAACTCATGGGCACCTTTCTGCAACTGATAGCTCTTTTTTACTTGTGCTCACATGAAACCAGAGTTACTCTGTAAGATCGTTATGAGGCTATCGTAACCAGCATTGAAATTTGTATTTGTGAGTGCTAACTGGCATTCAGATTGCTAACTCATGTAAGAATATTGAGTTAGACATGTAAGAAGCTGGTAATGTGAACAAGGTTAGTTATCTGAACTGCTGCCTGGAATTGATTGGGTCCTTTATATTGATTTGCCACTTTTCTCCTGCTTCAAGTACAAGGCATTGATCACTTCTATTTGGTGTTCTGTTATAAAGTGATAAATTTAGAGGTGGATGTGTCTTTTTATTGTGTGGTTGAGTTATTTGGGTTGTTGATTTTTAATGGATGATGAAAGTAGAGTTAATTTTTCCCTCTAAAATATGTGTGAAGAACATGGTTGCATGGAGTGAATTAATGTGTGTGTCAGTTTATCAGCCACATTAGACAATTTTAAGCTTCTGTTTAACACAGGATTGCATTGACTGTGGTGAGTTGTCTGTTGAGTCACTTGCTTAGACTCGATTTGCAATTTTAGATGGGAGGTTCCAATTCAACTCCTTTGAAAATTGATTATTTTCAAGGGAATTGGATTATTTTATTGATTATTTTACACTTGACTCCTGTTACTTTGTATTTATTTTTATTTGATTTGACTTAACTCTGACTCAACCTGATTGAAGTCTAAGTTGATCCCCCTCCACCATTCTCAAAGAATAATCCTGATTCTATCCCATGTGATTAATATTAAAAACCTGGGTTATTCTTATGGGTAATGTGAAGGCTCTAGGTTCAGGTCCCACCACGGACTTGGGTTTTATGCAAACTAGTGCTCTTGACCCCTGGGGTATTACCTAATGATGTGCCATTAGCGGATTATAGGAATCGCAAGATTCCATTAATTCACTATAGAGTTTCAAAAATTGAATGAAAAGGAGATAAACGTTTAATTTCAATGTGATTATGCAATTTGAATTGATTCCTCTCCAATTGATTTTAGGAGTGAATTGATTCTAATTATTGTATTATTATGCTACATATTGAATTAGTCAATTTCAGAATAAAAAAAACAATATTTGTCAATGAAGAAGTAACATCTAAGCCTAGGCTCATCTAAAAAGAACGTGAATTAAGGAGAATATAAAATATGAAAGAGATGGTGGAATCAAATCACACGTGAAGCACTGTTTTGAATGAAAATTTTCCATCCACCACTCTCCCCAATAGTTCTTCTCCCTTCCGTCTGCCTCACCCCTTATCCTTTCCCCTTGAAAAAGTGACCGGCAATGGTAAAATAAATTGCCATGAGATGAATATCCTGAAATATCTACTGTTAAACATAAGCCAAAAAAGCTTTGATGAAAAATTGAGTTTGAAAAATTTATTTTATTTTAACAAATCATTCTTTCTTTTAAATTGTAAATTATAAAATAGCGGTACATGACACATGGATTGGGTTGATCTCTGTGGTTTTTTTTTGTGTATGACAAAGTAAGCCTTTAGTTAATTGTAATAAAGACAAAATGCTATGGCAACTGATGGCAGTCCCATTTATTGGCGTTAAAATTCTGGTCATGAATGATATTTGAGGAGCAGGTTAAGTTCATGCAAGTGCATGTGGTACTGGGCAATGGATGTGGTGATTTTTCAACTCATTTTGTTCATCTCAGTAATCACCAAGGGTTGTCCATGACGTTTAATGAAGCATTTGTCTCTCCTTCATGCTCTATCACTAATGTTTTTAATTGAAAAATGGCACCAGTAGAATCCCAAACATTTAGAAGAACATAGGTAGTTTCACTTGAAGCAGTTTTTCATCCTTATATGAGACTTCTGTTCAAAAATACTACCTCAATTATTTTCTGCATTTTTCTTGGCTTTATTTTATGGCATTAATATGTGCTGTGCATGCAA
The DNA here is from genome assembly GCA_002093875.1 of Calopteryx splendens. Taxonomy (NCBI): domain Eukaryota; kingdom Metazoa; phylum Arthropoda; class Insecta; order Odonata; family Calopterygidae; genus Calopteryx; species Calopteryx splendens. Next base: position 51,553 of record LYUA01000557.1, on the reverse strand, counting down.
TAAATCTACTTATGCATATTCATCAACTAACGTCATAAAGCAACTAACTTAGTTGACTAACTTTATATAGTATTTATGAACTTTTGAAAATATTTCTGCTCTCTTTCTCTTTTTCACTGACCTCTTTGTGTGCTTAATATAATTTTGTTAAGAATTTGATAAAAATGGATTTTTCTGATGCAATATTTAAAATAATTTAAATTTTAGTGTTTTGTCACTTGTTATTGTCCACTTCCACTTTTACTTGATTACTAAAAGTCCGCAGCTTAGACAAATGTCAAAATACTACACCTTTTTCATTTCTCAAATCATCTTAAACTGCATATGCTTTGCAGAAGAATAAACTTTCTTGACTATCATATGGGCTAAAATGTATTGTGAATAAAATTTTATTTTTTTTGGCCCATCTCTCACTCCTATGGATTAATTACTTAAAGCTTGATGAATTATTGTATGACTTGGCTTTGTCTTCAATTAATTGGGCATTTGAATGAAATGACCCTGTTGCCTAATGATTTAATTGTTTTAAAATTTGATGAAAGGAAGTAAAAATCTTCAAATGCTGCATTCCCATATAACCCAATTAATGTCTTATTTCCAATAATAATTATTGTCTGCTCTAGAGTACCATTTTTATAGTCTTTTGGCTTTTCTCCCCCTTACCACTGCTTCATCATGCTAATGTCTCTCTCTCTCTCTGCTTTCCTGCTTGGCTTCGTTCTTTTGCAGAGACTTCCTCGAATGAGCAAATCCAAGTGTCATCCGATGTCCCTCTTCACAAGCACGTTTCCACGACTTCGCCCGCAGTGGAGATGCCTTCCAGAGCATCCCACACCCATCACCAGGGCTCGAGCAGCAAACTTGATTCATCCCCAATCCACTTGCCCGAAAGCATCTCTCCCCCTCCAAAGCCCTTGAATCAAGTGATTTCTGATGGCGGCAAGCCAGCAGAGTCTTGCATTGAGGATGCCTACGATCAGACGAATGAAACTTGTGGATTGCCTGCCAAGAACGCCTCCGATTTGAGAGGTTGGGGAGATGAGTCAAATTCAGGCGGAGAGGCAGGCAGCGGGAATGTTGAGGAAGTCACAGGCATGGAGGAAGCTGAGAGTGGTGGGACGAACCTCCTCAGCCGAATACTCTCGTGGCGTGGCAGCAAGAAGAAGGTGGATGAACCTCCAGAGGGTGCCACGGCATCCATGGAAGGGCCATCTCGAAGGATGGATGTGCATGGGCGCTATGTGCATGAAGTCATATGCGAGGCAGAAGATTTTACTGGCGCTGGAAATCAGATACCACCATCTCCCGGCTGGAGACCTACTTCCTTTTCCACCTCTTGGCCACCTCTCGTCCATAGCACACCGAGGTCATGCCATACTAGCAGTCGGCAAATCTCTTCCGAGAATGAAGGGCAAGCAAAGGATGACACAGAGGAAGCCATGTGGGCCTCTGTTGAATTCAGTGGTCCCCACAGCCTGCCGCTTGTGTTGCAGGAAGATATGGTGGACTCTCGGCAGGAACGAGATGGTCCAGAGAAGGGCCATCATCCATTTACGAATGTCTCAGAACCAATTTCCATCAATTCAAAAATGAAGCCATTTTCCTCCCATTGCGAGGCACCAGTTGAAGTAATGCTGTCAAAGTCCTCAAGCATGAAGTCTCATCGTCTGGATCAACACAGCATGTTTTCATCTGCAGATGCTCCTGAGAGTTTACCAGTGAGCTTTGAAAGGAGTGAATTTGATAATAGTTACTCCTTTCCGGCAGAATCTTTTCTGAGAGATGATGCAAGAAATGCGGGTATGGCAGACAAAGATGCCCCACCTAGGGAGGCCCTGTTGAAATCATCTGCAGAAGGGCTTCTGACTCTAGATGTGAATGGGACAGTTGAGGAGATGAGCCCAGCAGATGTTTTACCGGAGGAGAGGAGTGGATTTTCAACTGCCAATGCTGTCACGGGTAGAGAAATTGTAGATGGATGGTGCAAGAGGCAAAGGGAAGCAGATGAAGAGTTGGACTCTAGCCTATCCCCTCCAGTCCATGATGTGGTTCAGCAAGTAGGGAGCTTTGAATCGACAGTTATGCTTCAGCACACCAACATGGAGCGGTGTGGTGAGGATTTGCAACAGCAGTCCTGCAGAAGAGCTGATGATTCACGCAAATTAGAAGAGGTGTCAGAGGCACCCATGCAGGATCTAATAGGTTCCATCCCTGCGACCATGGAACAAGTTACAACACCAGCTTCTGCACAGTCAAGTGCTACACGGTACAAGAGAATCCAGTCTGTGCCAAGTGACCTGTCCGAATCTAAATCCTCAGACGTTCCTGAATTTTTGCGGGTGCAATTGAACCATGTGGATAGCCGACCAACTACCAATGTTGTCCTCCTATCCACTGGTGGTGTACCAGTGTCAGTCAACCCACCCGAGTCATGTGATACTCCAGTGAGGAGACGAATGAGGCCCCACAGTGCTGATGGATTGGAGACGAATTTACCTGAATCGCTGGGCCCATTGGCAATCAATCGGACAGCAGTGGGTGATAATGTTGCCAATGACAAACTGGGGAGCAACAGAGGTAGAGCCTTCAGTCGGGACTTCATGGAGCCAGCTCAACAGGTTGAAATTACTGGGCCAAAAGAGGCATCTTTGCCCAGAAATATTCCACCGAAACAGTTGGACTTAATGGGTGATAAGCTGGAAAATTTTGAGGAACCTGTAGTTAAAGAAGAGGATGGAAGCAGCCAGTTGCCTAAATCTCCAACTCGAGAGATAACTTTAGCCACTCCCAATGAAAGTGGTAGCATCCCTCCCAAGGATACTCCTTCAGCGATCAGAGTTATAAGGAAATCCACGGAGGACTTGAGCATCAAGGGGGGTGGAAACGTTGTTACACCTTTCAGAGAGAAGGAAGATGGTAAACCGAGGCCAACATCAGTCAGGGAATCTTTGGGGGTAGTGACAGCACTGAATGATGTCAACAAACCCAAAGATGCATCCCTACCTCCGAAAGCCGTGCGAAAGGTGTCTGGGGATGATTCGCAAGTGGAAGTAGTGCCGAGAAGGAAGTCAACTTCAAGCAAGGATTTTGGAGTTAAAAATAAGGAGGATGAGCCAGAGCTTTTCAAGGTCTTTGCACGCCGTTCTCTGAAACTCAAGGACACTGATAGTTGGGAGAATCACCCACCACCACAGCAGCAGCAGCAGAGATCCAGGGACAGTGACAAGGAGAATGACAGTGGGGACAATGCCATTGATGTCGTAATACTTCCCACATCGAAAGAGCTGAAGCAGAGGGATTCTCTCATCAGGGGAGAACTTCTTAAGGATTCGGAGCACCCAATGAAGTCTGCGTCAACCCATTCAGTGGACATGCCTCACCACTTGAGACCCCTGCAGCGGATACCTTCAAGCAATGGGATTATTCCACCCAGTCCCCTCAACACTGGGAATGTTGAGTTACGAAATAACTCTTTGTATGGTAACAGTGAGAAGCCCGTCAGTGAAGGGCCGAAACTTCACCGTTTGTCTGTCAGTGGGGGAAGTCTTCCAAGGAGGGAAGGGCCGTCACCAGAGAAACGACCAAGGGGCTCCAGCATTAACCTCCCCCCTGAATCTCAACCTATTCGAGTTGAGATGAACCGCGTAGGGTTTGAGCCTAGGCGCCCATCATGGGCATCCCAGATGCAATCAGAGGGCATTTCGGATGCGTTTGGAAAGTCAGGGGCCTCGGAAATCCCTGAGGTAAGCCGCCAGCCACTTGATTTGCACATGGACGGTGAGGAGGACAAAAAGCCACATTTCAAGGGAATCCAGCAGAGAAAGGAGGAGTGGGAGTTGAGGGCAAGGATGCAGTGAAGTGTCGAGGCAATTTGGTTCCCCCCCAGACTGGCCTCCCACCTGCCTGTTTCAGTAAAAACAACATTCTCTTCTCTTCATGGCAAGTTGCTCACCAGTTATTTGTAAGTTTGCCAATTTTACTGAGTTCCAATGTATACATTTTGGGAATTTTTCTCTTGGCCATCTGGGAACGATCTGATATATATGTATATATATATAGTATATGAGAAAGGTGAAAGCAATTGAAGCTGAATATATGCATTGAAAGTTACACCAACTGAATGGTTATTTTTTTCAAGTCAAAGAAACATTTATGAGCCAAGGAGTTTTCAGGATGTGGAGTTGTAGACATTTAAACAGCATTTGATATGTCAATGCTTGTTTTTATGGTCTTACAATGAAGTTCTGATCTTCTTCTCTGCTGCTTTCCATCTTTTAGTTAATTAAGATAAGTTTGATAAATTTGAGTTTAAAAAGGTGTACCTAATTCAAGTATAATTAAAAACTGTTACTATGAGGCAAAAAGCCACCCACCAAACCCTCTGTTCCCCCATAATTTTCCTTGACACTTGACCGTTTTGAGATTATGAGGGCAGAGTTTGGTGTTCCTCTAGGAGCCATGTACTCAACATGACATTGAGGGTGACTGCCTAATACATAAAATGAAAGAATGAGGTTAATATCTAACCTTTACAGTTGTATTCCCAAGAATCTTTTATTAATATTGTATTTTCTGAATGTTTGGTACTCTCTCATTCAGAGAACATTTTAAGATATGCTGCTTTTTTTCAATGCTTTTATGCAGAGCCTACAACAATTGTTAATTCATCACGTTAAGTAACCCAGCATGGGCGTTGTGCCCCAAAGTATTAAAGTACCAGGATGATTTCCCACCTTGAGTACACTGCAGCAGTCTTGATAAAAGCACTATTATGCCATGGTTCTTACACTCACTCACAAGTGAGAAGTGACAGAGCATATCCTGGTAACTTAAATATTACCTAGGTGGATACTACCCATACTGCAATGCTGGATACCAGGAGCATTTCAGACCTGGAAATCAGTATTTTTTGTTCATAGGCTCAATGATTCATCGATTTTGATTCCCAGGGTTCTTTAAATTGGCTACATCTGAAAAAAAAGACTGGCCACTGGGAGTCAATTTAGCTATAGTGGTTGTGAGATTCTCTCATTTATGAGTTTAGTGGTATAAAATGTTGCCTAAATTGCCTATTTCCTTGCTTTATGTGTAAACATATATACAATCCATTGTATGAATTTCATAAATTTTGTTCAGGCTGGGAACCTTCATTATATTGATTCAATTCCACAAAATTAACTTTGTGGATTTTCCTGCTGATGTGATCAGGTTTGATTAATTAATTATTTATATTTATGCTATTTCAAGTATCAACTTCGCTGTTGTTGAAAAATGAAATGGAAGCACCTAGGAAAAAGTGTAGTAACTAATTAAATTTTTCGGGTCATGCATGAAGTTGCCAATATTAATTGACTTAAATATCCTGTCTTGCGTAATATAATGGTATAAATATTTGTAAGCATAACTACTGTGTGCAGCATACGACATTCACAGTACCCATACCTATTCCTCATACAAATATGAATTCCACCTAATCACATTATTACTGATTACAAATAGTTTTAAAAGGACAATAGTATCAAACATCTAGTGAGCATTTTCCACGTTATGTAGTATTAGTGTTATCATAAAAAAGTACATTCTACAAATTTCAAGTGAATTTCTACAAGTATTAACATATGAGTGTTGCAAATATATGCTGGCAATTTTATATGTTGGGGATTTTAATAATATGGAAGATTTGTAATAAATCTTCACATGCCTTGTTATCAATGAAAATGACATAAGATGGTGGTCTTGATCTATATTATTGCACCATTGAAAATTTAAAATTATGATAATCATTGTTCACATGGGAGAAATGAAAATTAACATGGTAACACTGATTTACTATAGGGGAAAATGGATCAGTAAATTTTGATTTTCTGTTTTACAATTAAATTTCCCACGGTTGGTCATGGTGTGCTCAGGTAAAATGAAAATGTATATAGTAAGCTAGAATTCACAGTGGGGAAATTAAAAATCACTGCAGTAATATTGACTTTTCCTGAAATGAAATATCATTGGGGATAACTACCTTTTTTTCATTGGCACATAGGTATGTCAGATGCTCAAGTATTTCTCTCGTGGTTTACCTAACAGAAAATGAATTTTGATTTCTTCATGGTTTGCTGGATTGAAAAATTTTCACATTCGTTTTTCAGGGAGAGGAATTATTAATGGAAATAGGAGGTGTGCTGTATGTGATTTTTAATGAGCAGTGTATTTTTTTTCACAGAAACGATGCAAATTCCTGAAAAGAAGAAAAGAAGTCTCCTTTCGCGTTTTAGAAAAAGGATAACTGTAGCTGTATGAAGCAACCTTCACACTGCCCCTTGCATCATCCACGGAATGAAAAGACTTGAAACAAAAGGACCCCCGAGGGAACAGTGAAGGATGTGTTTTGGAAGGAATAAGTGATTCATGATGTGTGAATGCATATATAGAAGACAAAATAAAGGTGCAAGAATCATTTCTTCCTGTTTTAACCTCCAAATCACTAGTGCTGAAAAAAATAAACTATCACATTTATTTCTAAGCAAATAAATTATCCATGTGCTTGAATGGCCGCATGAGTGAAAACCATAGGGAATGGGGTTATCTGTCAAAATAAATACTTATTATTTTTTCGTCTTGCAGTGTGTGTTAATTAGGCATTGTTAGATTTTTTTTAGAAAATCTTTGAACTGCATTTCTACACAATTTGAGTTTGTTGCTCTTTTTCTCAAATTACAAATTTACATGCATTTTGAGGTCTACATCATATAGTCATGTAGCTGATACATAAATGGAAGTGAGCCAAGCTCTCTTTATCTGTAATAATTACATAGTGCTTTCCTATGTATGTATGTAAAATTAATTAATGAATCTGGATTATTAAAAAAGTATGCTTTTAATTAGCCTAAAATAAGTGTTGCAAACCTACCTGCTTGCAAGATATTGTTTGATTGGCTGTTTATTTGTATTAAAATTTGAAATTTAGTATTTATTGGAAATTTCGAGATGAAATGTACTGTCACATGTACACGGGCACAATTGAAATTTAATGGAATGTATTAAGAATCTATTTTTACATTGGGTGGCATGTACAATTTTATATATGTATACTTATATATATATATAAATATACCCAACTATAAAATGAATGTGGATTCCAACTGTGATTCAAACAACAGACAGTGTTTTATATATCTGAATATAAATTACACTAGTTGAAAATTTGGGTAAAAATTCTTTCACAAGATTACTAACTGTTGCTATTAAGAGTCTACTGGTTAACATGCAATGTGATTTGGCTACTCTTTTGTTTTACCTTTCTCGACTGGTAGTCATAGGGGGATAATCTACTGATCTTTACGAAACACTGAAATGAACCCTTAATGCTACAGTTTGTGTTCATTACTGTCCTGTATGAAATAATGTATTTATAGTCATTTTTATGATGAGGTTACTCTGAGAATGTAAATAGTATGAGTGGGACGGAATGGCTGCTCTATGTTTGCAGCAATTTCTGGGAATATGAGTGTGTGATTGTTTTCTAGTAATCATTTTGTGCCTCAATGTATTTTTTTTTAATTTAGTTAATCTTTATTGATGTATGGATTGTGTGAAATGAATAGATAGCCAATACCTTCTGTTTGTATTGGCATGCTGGTTCAAATAATTGAATTGATATAAATATTTTTATGCAGAAATAGCATAATATACACAGAAGCTCTAATAATAGTATTATTTTGATGTTTTCTGGCAATAAAGAACTTTATATTTCCTAACTTTAAATACGTTAATTTTTCAAATGTAACATATTATTTCAAGTTCACCAAACAGCTATAATGTTGTAAAGTCCATATTTAATAACTTCAGGCATGAATTCATGGAAGTGTCTGATATCGATTAATGAAATAAACATTGAAATTGAAATAAACAGAGAAAATGGTTCTCTGCTGACCTTGAAAAATTGAAATATGATCTTTT
>LYUA01000556.1:333655-359545 GCA_002093875.1 Calopteryx splendens | reverse complement strand
CACCCCCTGCCACACGCCCTTGCGGTGGCTTGCGGGGTATTATGTAGATGCAGATGTAGAAAAGTGGATGCAGGGGGCACTGAGCGGCAATGGATTGTTTAAGACAGTGATAGAGGGGAGATTGTTAGTTAAGTGAGGTGGAGGGAGGGAAATATGGATGGAATGAAGGGTGGCAGAGGGTATGTGGAGATGAAGGAGGGGTTATTGAAGCGGGTGTCTATCAGAAACCTACCTAAACCGGTAGAATACCTTTAATAATTAAAAAATACATAAACTATCACACCCAATAATAGTACAACTCGCCTACAAAGTAATCATACCAACACATTCGGGAGATTGTTTGTTCCATAGAAATCTTACGCAGTGAGTCACCTCAGGTATTTTTATATATATATATTGATGCATCAAAAGAGGTGAACTCAATTTTCAAAGTATCACTAACTTTTCACTTATTAGCTAGACACTCATATATTTGGCTTTAAATATAAAATAAGGCATCAAAGTAGCATGCACCAATGAAACTTCAAGATAAGGAGCATTGTACTAAGTTAACTCTCAATCTACAACACAACCATCAACATAGAATTTAATTAAATACATCCGGTAGACTTCGCATGCAGGAAACCTTACGACGGGTAAACATATATTAGTTGTTCCTAATATTTTAGTTCAGTATCCATAATTTACATCCATCCCATGCATGAACAGTATCGTCGAAAGGATAAGTGAGTTCGATACGAGCTTGGAGAGTAACTGTTAGACCCTAATTGGTGATAAAGGAACACAAAAGCGAAACAAAATAATTTCTTTAAAAGCGTCTATCCCGCTGACCTAAGAGACACCACATGTAAGGCACCTCATATCAAACAGGAGTGAACGACAAAATGCTATATCGAGTACAGGGATAATCCTTAGAATTAATGCAAGCGTATCGCTCGAAGCGGAGGAGACCCAGGAAAGGGTTCTCAAAGGCCTCACCCCAAATGATTTCCCGTTCTCCCCGAATGCATGTTTAGCAAGTCGATTTCATAAAACCCAGACCTGGAAGATAGACAACGCCACACCTATATTTATGGTCGTCTAGAGGTCAAAGACGGATTAAGTTGAACCATGAAAAGTATTACACAATAACGCAGTGTTCTAAAAACTATATAATTCTTTAAAAAAGGATTTCTTCTACTGCTTCCCATACGGATATCCACATTTTCCCTTAAAATACTCTCAAATTAATGAAGCCTTCTCCTCCCTGAATTTTCATGAAAAAAACAGGTTCTTCGACTAAATATCAGTCTGAAAGGTTTTTGACTTAAGCGAAACGGTGAATATTCGTCGTCGAAACATCCCAGAGCTAAATTTTCTTTAGTTAAAGAATAAAATGATACATGTGCACATGGAGACGCTTTGCGTTGTCCCTTTGGCACACTTGAAGGCCTTTTACAGATGTGTCGAATTCCCATTCTTTCGTGACCCATTCATTTCTACATTTTCTCCCTATTTTTATCACAACACCTAAAATTTCTCATTTGAGCCATATTTAGTTGAGATTTGAGCATTACTGTGATGCCATAGAAAGACTTATCCGATTATTCCAGGGTAATATTTTTTGAAAGTAGCGGTTTAAATTTATTTCATGTGCTGCACAAACGAGAATTGGCCCCATTGACATCTAACCAATGCCATTGTAACAGATCTTACGCCGCTGTGAGTGTTCAACTCTTGAGTAGACGACTCTTTGCAATGCAAACGGAAAACATTTTTTTCAATTCAAAAGAACATAGTGTTCTCTATTCAGAGACGTGTTTGTAGATCTTCATACACGCACCTTATCTCTTTCTCCATAAATGCGATGGATAACGCAAATTACATCACAATTTATAAAATTCGGGGTCTGAAATAGGGGAATTTCGGGGAATTCGGGGAAAATGAAACGCTCGGGGTCTTACATAACGAGATACGTGTCGTGACCATGATTTATCGGAGTTACGCTGTGATTTTCACCATCGAAAAATGCGCTGAGGAGTAAATTCGCGATACGTGTAGCGAATTCATTAAAACATATCTCCTTGATAACGTCCCTGGTATTTGAGGTAAGTGGCAAGCGTAAATAACATGCTTTAGAGATGTAGGTGTGAAGAAAAATAAAAATAAATAGAAAGGATGAAAAATGGCGATTTTTTTTAGATTTAACGTTGGGAAAGGGGAACATGATTGAAATCGAAGGAAGATAATCAAGTGGAAAGATTATAGGCTGCATATTCATAATTACAGCCTTAAGATAATTTTCAGAATGTTGGGTCGTCACCCATGGTATTAATTGTCTAATGGGCATCTGCCGATACTTTTTGCATTTCAAATAATTCATTAGCCTCAAAGTTTAATGGATTTGCTTTATTTTCTCTTCACATAACATCCAATTACGGTAATCCTGGTGTTACAACATTAAAAATTTTCCCTTATGGCAGATTACAATACAATATTCTCACCCAATGTAATTTTTTACATCAAATATATACACAAAATTATATTGTGGATGGAATTGTGCCTTTCAATTCACTGAGTCTCACGATACCTGCACGTCAATAGTTTGAAATTTCTGCATTTTTCCACTCAATCAGTTCTTTAGCGAACGCCCTGATAAACTCAAGTCCTAAATCAACTAGCTTAATGTCAGTCATCCTTGCCGCGACATTCAAGTAGACATTTAAAAAATCGAAGTAGTGAATATAGATTACATTCAGATTACCCTTGGGACATGGCTGCGTAGTGAGTAGAACTTTTGGCTACTGACCAAAGGACCTACATTTATATCCGGAGCGATGATTTTGATCAAATCCGTAATGGAGGCATAGGGAAAGAAACAGCCCATGTCTTGAATGTGTGAATTTCATTCACCAGAGTGCTTGGATGTGAATTCCTCCTCCTTATGATATTCAACCTTAAGGTTGACTAAGGTAGTTAATCCTCCCGGATTATTTTCTGCATTACTCTGAATAATCTTTGCATGACAGTTTATCCATCATATCCTTGAAGAGTCAAATTCCTCTTTTCCCCCCTCAGTCACCAAATTGTGCTTTATTTTAACTAGCGAGTCCATTTCCACTGGCATCGTACACCATCAAGGATGTAAGAAGTTCTTTTAAATCGATTCCTGCGCACATTACACTGAGATAAATTTTCTGTTTCGTCACTTTTCATATCGGATGGTGAACAACTTGGAGTTGCTATTCTCGCAACACGGCTTTTTTTAACCAATTAAGTATACTTTGATTTAGAATGCATGGAGCATGCAATTTCCTCTAAAAGATGCAAGATTATTCACTAAATATATTTCAATATTTATTACTCGATATCTGAGCCCTGAACCTTCAAATTTGTCTCCCGGTTATAAGTAACACATTCTGAATTTCACTTATCATCATAACGGCAACACCTGTTATTACCCCATGGAAGAAATTGTACAATTTTTCTATAGAACGTACCTCCCTCTTTTCATTTGCGTGAATTTTGAGACGAATTTCCTATTTTCTTACAAAAAAAATTTCAAAAATTAAAGGAGCATGTATTCACGTGATATATTTTTGTGAATTCCCATTTAGGAATTAATGCGCCTTCCCAGTTATTACGAGAATTCTTAAGAAGAGTGACACGACATCTTGACAGCCTCTCATCATTTTAAATGCATTGGGATCCAGTCCAATTTGAACAATTTGCAAATACCTTCAAAATATTTTTTCAGAATACGCTAGCCAAGAAAATTGCTTTAACGATTTGACTTGGAAGGTCCTTCACTTATTTCCCATGAACTGTATCTAATATCTATGAGCTGTAGGCTCCTTGGAGCTCAGGTAATCCTTTGATTTATATTTGGATTTGATGCGTCCTAAATTAATGCTAAAAATTTGTAACTACTTGATATTAAATAAATCAAATATTATATTGACACCCAATAGCATTTTTCTGTTTCAAGCTGTTTCCCAATAGCATTATATTTCCTTTACCATGAATATATTTTTCAAAATTTAAATTCATAAAATTTTCGAGAAAAAGTTCTTATGAGGTACCTGCAGAACTAATACCTTCATCGAGTGCGATTTGGCTGAGAGAAACGGATGGCCTTGGTTAATAAGATTCATCTGTAGGATGGGAGAATAATTATATTGATTATAAATAACCCTAGAATTTTTATTTGCCCATGCACTTGACCCTTGATCTTCTTTACGGGATCTTCCCTTCAATTCTCCTTTCTATTATATTTAACAAATCGATTGTGTCTCAAGGTATGTCCAACCCTTCTGCTTCTCCTTTGCCGTAGAGTCCTCAATATTGTGTTTTCCTCTCTTCTATCCTTCCACAAATTCCTTCTTTCCTTATTTTCTGTTCATTTAACCTTCATCATTCGTATTCAGTACTGTGTTTCGAAGGTTTCTATTCTAAACAAGTCCATTTTTTCTATTTTTCATGACCCTACTCTATAGAGTTCCGTGCTCCCAACGAAAATTTTGATGAACTGATTCCTTGTGTTCTTTTCCTGATTTCTGTCGAGCCTCTTCCCTTGCATGCTATATGTCTGCCGAGGTAGGTAAAAGATTTCTCTTGCTCTAGTTTCACTCCTCGGATTGTGGTATCTGTCATCACTTTCCTCTTCCGGATAATAGGACTTTAGTTTCCTTCTTGTTAAGCCTCATCTGCGAACCATAGCATGTTAAAGTCCTCACGATACACGTTGTTTTTTTAACACCCATTTATTCTGCTTCTCTTTTGTCTCTTTCAGGTATTGAATAATATTGAATAAATCTGGTGAGAGGCTTCGTCCTTTTTCGTCTTTATTTATTCTGGCTTATTTTTTCCTTCCATTTTTAACGCATTGCTGTGGGTTTCATCTTTCAGAGGTTAGAGTTTATTCTACTGACATTTTAGTCCATTCCAAGTGCCTAAAGTATCCTGAATATATTATTCAATTCTACGTTTGTAAAGGCCTTTTCCAAGTTCATAAATGCTACATATAACGACTAATTTATGAGCATAATGTTTCGGGCCAGTACCCTTTTGCTAAGGAAGATCACTAGATTCTTGATTATTATTGAATTACAATTCCAGAATTGGTATTCCAAGAGATTCCACGCCCCTGGTATTTGACAGATGACAGATACCATGGGTATTCCACGCCCCTGACGTGCAGCAAATGATTAATTTTCAATCACGCTCTTTTAAAACACTACTATTTCATTAATTAATATATAGCATGTTTAATAATTGAAACACATGTGTGAAATAACCATAGCACTATGTCCTGCATGATGTAATATTTAATTGAATCGATGAAAAGTATTAAAGTAGTTATTGAGAGACTTCGGAATACGGAAAGTAAGTATGCTCAAATATAAAAAAACTGGCTTTTTAAGCTGCAAAAGTCGAAATCTACTGTTTACACGAGTAAATTTTACTGCATATGGACATACATATTATAGAAATATATATTTCTGATGGACAAAACCCTACAATAACTTTTTCTTCATTTCCGCATATTGTTTGCCACTCTTGATTCTACTCTAATACGCTTAATCTTTTCCTTGCTCTACATCGCTTACCCAAATATTTCCTTCTCTAACTGGCTTCAACAATCCATCGCCACTCAGTACGCCCAACATCCACTTTTCCTGTCTTCTTTGGAAATTCCCAATTGCATTATCTCCTCCATTACCAAGCGCAAAACGTGTTAATGCGCTAATTTATGAAACCTAAAAATTGGAGTAAACTAGATAAACGATAAAAAAATTCAATATTACATAACAGATATTAAAGCATTCACGTACTTTTGGAATTTTCACAACATTCAATTAATACAATACTTTGCCATAGATTTGTCGGACTGAATAGCCTTCTTCATGTAAGGGTAACTATGATGCAAGCATTCCTTAAGAATTCTTTAGTGTCGTTTTGCTACCGTTTCTGAAATATAGAATGACTTCAAAAATTGTTCGGCTGAAGTTAGGAATTTTTTATTATCAGGGATCATATATAACGCACGTTGAATGTGAAAATGAAAAAAATCCACTTGTCAGTTAAATGCATTTAGTGTGCGGCAAAACGAATGGAATTCAGGATTCGATGGTGAAAAATAAAACGGTGCACTCGACCAATCTTCGGACTGAAATACTATAAATAGGGTGGGAGGGGGCAAGTTCCCTCTCCTGTACCACTTGCGGTTTCCCAGGGATAACTGGGTCCCAAAACATCAAGAATTTTGGGTGAAAGCTAGGGAGCCATGAGGCATCACAGATTATCGAACCCAGGCTCTCCAGTTTGCAGCCCAGCGCTCTACCTATTGAACAACCAACACCCCTTTCGTATGAATTGATAGCTGCATACTAATAAATGAAGTTCTTGGAAAAATTACTTGTACAAATTGGGCATAAAAGTTTTTAATGATAAAAATTGGTGATAGGTGAATATCGCTCTCTATATAAATTCAATATTTTAATAAAATGAAGTATATGAAAAATAGCGTCCGTCGTCACGGAGTGGAGGGTAAGGTTCATGTAGGGAGCACTCATGGCCTCAGGGACATGACTGCAAAGGTGTTTCGTCACCATTTATACGCGACCGATACGTACCGATTAATTTTAATTCCTAATAGTATCAAGTATCTATGCTCCTAAAATTAAACCATATCCCCTTCCGAAGGTTTGTCTTTTTTTGTAAATTATTTGTTTCTTTCTAAACAACTCATTTTTACATATTTTTTATATTAAATTCTTTAATTGAAAAAGTAGATAATGACATCCATACCAATAAAATATATCGAAGTAACAATATGTGACGATAGTAGTCGATATCTTTTAGAAAAGTACTGACGCAACGACATATAGAAATATTTAGCCCATTTATTGAGCTAGGGTGAATAACTATTTTATATTAATATTTTCTTCCTTTAACGGGATAGCGTGGCTAACTACGAAGAAGCGTAGAATAATGAAGCGTAGAAGAATAATGTAAACTCTTAGGAGTAATCTAGGATAAGTACATGCTCATGTTACATTAGTGTAGACGAATCCTAGACGTTCTTCGCCCTGTGGGCGTGAGATAGGGTTATGTATAGACCTAAATGTAAACGATCATGCCGGCCAAGTGGGCGAACGAAGCCGGCTCATCTTAAAAATTCAGTGCTAGCACGAAGTTTCTTGTTCCAAGGTTATCCCGAGATCTGCAACACTCAGAGGTTTTCTCTTAGCTCAAACCTTGCAATATGGGCGAGGCCATTAGCTCTAGACCCTGCGTCGCATCGATTACGTAAAATTGTCTAGGCTCATCCCGTGGCTTAATTTCCCTTTCGCTGGGTTGAGTATTCCCAAGAAGACGTAATCTTCTGCGAGACCCATTCCCTTAAAACTCTATGCATTTGTAAAGACTTCCCTCTTTCCTTCGCTTTCCTTCTCCTCTCCGAGAGAGAGGAAGTTTTGGCCACTCGCTTGTCTCCCTACGAAAGGGACGCAGGGGAAGAGCTTGCTTGGGGGAATGGGTGGGCGGTATTCCTTAAACTCCTTGTGCGACCCTCCTCTTAAAAGCCCTACACTGATGGCGTGCATTATCGCCTGTCGCACCCATTAACACATGGTCATAATTAAATCGAGAGTTAAGTCATCATGCTCAACTTTATAACCCCTGCCGTAAGGCCCGAGTATTGTTAACAAAGATTTGTAATGCTTTCAACAAGTTAGCAAGTATGTCAAACTTGCTGGATTTCAGTGTAGGAGACTGCGGGGAATTCCCATTCTCCAGAACTTCTTACTGGGGAAACCTGAGACAAATAATGTCACTAGTTGTGTGTCGATCAACGCTTAGTTTTGTTTTACACGATGATTTATCAGGACATTCTGTAATTTCCGAAAGGATGATATATTAAATTCCTCTTCTGAAAAAAACAATACATCCTTCAAATAAACAATGATGCACGACAAAAAGGGCAAACCAGCCTTCAAGGGGAATGGCACCATGTAGGACATAATGTTATCAGAATTAAAGTTTATACTACTAAATTCCGATTGTTATATGTTTAGAGTAGGTATTTCTCCGAAATACTTATAAAAAATCGGGCTATCTTTAGAAACATTAGGGGTGTCTTGCCATCCCCCCTCCCCAGAATTTCTTGGCTAAGTGTTGTTACTCAACGCCAAACAGTATCAGATTTGCTGTTCATTTTTCAATGCTTTTCATTTTTGTCTAGGTGGACTTTTTCCAAAATAATAAGCAAGTACACTTAATTATTTTCTTGTTAAAAATTACCCCAAAAGATATTTAGAAAAATCCAGTAACCTAGGTAAAATAGTCAAATTTAAGAATATAAATAGAATAATAAATATTACAGTTTTTCACAAATTTATTAATTTTGAAATAAAAACGAATTACACCTCACATTATCTGCGGCCAATACGCATGAAAAAGTTGTAGGAACTCGAAAAGAATATGAATGGACATTTAAAAGTGTTCAGACGGGGTGGCATGGTCCTAATTCTGTTTTTCTTTCCTTTATTGCAATCCCATATTTGATCAGAAAACCATAAGAAAAAAAAGGTAAATGGATATTCCGTAGTGTATTTATCATTCCTCATGGTTATGGAACATTTTACTGTGCATCATTAGCCTTTACTCCGTTGGTAGAAGTTGAGAACATCTACATATCCAATTTTTAATTCCTTTGTAATTTCAAATAAGGGTATTCTTCTGCCTCCCAGCATGGAAATAGCAATAGGTAGGTATGTGCGCATCTTTGATCTGGTCGTCCGATTTTGTAATGAATAACTAGGGCGTATACCAGGAATAAAAGTAGAGTTTTCATAATTTGCGTTTCATAATGGAAGTCACGGCTATTCAATAGGGCAAACCAAATAATGAGAGTGAAAACGTGACTTGTCATCAAGAAAAGAATGAAGGCTTTTAGAGCATATTGCTCATTTTCACCTAGAAATTATTTTGTAATATTCATTTTTTTCTCGCGTGTCGCTTCACATTTTTACTATTTTCATTTACTCGATTTTTTATATTTGTTATTTGAAACAAATTCATGCTTTGACCTCACGAACTACAATCAATAACAGCATATCATAAATGCCCATCATTGAGTAACTACATTTTACATGATAGATTGGGATATTTATGGAAATTCGATTCACGTATCATTCTGAAATTTATTTATAATAAAAATGCGAATACCATAATGTCAAAAACGTGTGTAGGTACAGTAATCGTATGGATTTAGGCTAGACACCACTTCTTCGGCCACTATTCCAACATTATTACCGTAGCCAGTAATGGAAATCGTAAATCTGTAAACAATTTTGAACTAGGTGCTTGGTGTATTTATAACTAGTAATTAGCTAGTCCACATATTTAAACTACACGATTCGAAGCTATTCCAGAGGTTAACAGCTTATAATACTAGCACAGAAAACACTTCATTTTAACACTTGGCATTGAATATGGATACCAGTTAGGCATAAATTGGAATTGGAAACAACAGGAAATAATAACGTGGCTGCAACGGATATGCGGCACAAGAGAATAATGCTCAAGATTAAATGGACGGAGAAAATTACCAGTTCAGACGTCGCACGATAAGTAAGGGAAGAAAGAAGTACATTGGAAACATAGCGAGAGTTCCACACTCAATGAACATAATCCGAGACTTAACAGCCTCTTGAACGCGGTAAAAGAGATGTAATCGGATGGAAGGTCTACAGAAAAAGACCAAGGGAACGATCACATTTCTTGATAACGCGCGCGCACATTACCGTCATGGTTTTTAGCACGATGGATACCAAAAATTCAATTACCGTTCTTTAAATTTCGCCTAGCGAAACTCAACTTCATGTGATTCCCGGTACTTTCACGAATCATTGGTGCAGGGTAGAGGTAAGCGACCACAATCTCAGCTATGGTGGAAAATAGGGTTATGGGAAGTGATAGAGATTATGCGCAAAGAGAGGTCCATAATCGAGCCCCAAGAATGGAATGGCTGTAGGGGATAATAAAAGATTCCAGATCAAGAAGTTTGAGAAAGGGAGGCTCTATCTGAGACTTGATACAGTTCTTAATATATATAGAGTGGCGAGTGAAAATGATGATAAACTGAATTCCAACAGCGTGCATACACGAGTTTTAAAGTTTAACTTCGAATCGTTGAAATGTGAGGTAGTATTACCTTAAAAGAAGATTTTGATCTCCCTCCAGAGTATTCGCTTGATCTTAAACAACTTTCACCGAAAATTACCGCTAAAATCATTAATTTTATGTAAATATTTAAGGTTTATTACTTTTTTTATTGGCAGTTGTTTTGTTTATCTTGAAAATTAATTGAATACATTTTTTGCTCGTTTTATTTTAAAATTTATAAAACTTCAAAAAGTACTTATATCATCCATGGTTAATATTTTGACACTAAAATTGAAGTTACAAATAAATTATTTCTAGGAAGAATTTCAATCACTTCAATTTTCCTGTAAAATTTATCGAATCTCGTTGAAAATTTCAAACTTTGGGCAACCAAGAAACCATTATAGGACTGTTTTGATCCACAATATAGCTCGCGAGTTGAGAAGCTTTAGCCAGTGAGAAAGCAAAAAGGAAATTATTTTAGATATTATGCAAAGCATGAAATGACAAGAGGGGTTCGACAAAAATGAATATGTATTCAAACAAACACTGGTAAAAGCAAAAATAAATATCAGATTAAAAAAACATTACATCTACATCATAAAAATGACGTAAGCACGTAACAATATGGTCTTCACAATTAAAACGATGATAAATGATGTTTGCTGTCATGTGCGAGAACACCTATTCCTTCAAACCTTTTCAGAAATGGGCTATCAATAAAGTTAAAAATGTATGCAACAGAACCGAGATCGATTTATTGTGAAATGGTGTACCACGTAGATACAATTACCCAATGAAGAATAAAGGCTCATTACAAATTCTACATTAATAATAAGCTAACAACGTCTATTGTTGCAATTAAAAATTCCATACATGAATTAGATTCCATGATTTTCAGCGAAGTGTTCAGGTAGCTGGAAATCGAATATGAGAATACCTATGTAAACTTAAAGTGTACATAAGCCCTGTTTCCCACACGAAGAAGGTCGTGGGGCTAGACGCGATATGTTACTAGGATTCATTCCATAACTTTAATTCATTAAGGCATTATTTTAAGGCATTTAAGGCATTATTCGCCAAAAAAATCATTGGAAATTGACTGAAAAAGACACATTCGCAATTTTGTAGACCTCTTATGATTTCTGTTATCCTAAAAGAATCATTATTTTTGTTTGTGTGATACTCATGCGGTGTACAGAATTAAATCAAAACTAATCAATGTTTTTAAATTACACTTACAGTCCAATAATTGGAAAATCAATGAAATTTCCCCACTTTTTCCAAATTTAAAAGACCGTCGATAGTGTACACGAGTTCAGTAATACATAAGGTATCTCGATTGCGTGAAAAGACATCTTTAAACAACCCGACAGTAAAAAACACCACTGGCTATCATAAATTCTCACATACCTCTTATTTTAGAATAAATTTGGTCGGTATTGTATGACCGGAACCAACTGAATATGCTAGGTACGTATACGTCGGCTTACTGCTCCTAGCTATCGACCCTTCGCATGCGCGTCTGGCCATGTGCAATGTGCTTCAGACCATATACTGTGCGGTTGAGAGCGCTGTGTCTGCATGGCATTTAATTCAGCACACAAGTACTCTTTAACGCTTCATATTTTAAAACAAACCAGTAGCACAAGCATCTGCAACCAACAGTCAAATTTTACACAGCCAATGGACAAGACCTAAAGCATCATATTTGGAGAAACGTCAGCGGTATTATCCAAAACTCCATTCGAGAAAAAAAACTGGTTTACACTGAATAAATTTAACTGATGTCGACGTACTGATTTTTGCGTAAACGAGTTTATGGCAGTACATTATCTTTAATATTCCTTCAAATGAGGAAACTTTCAATATATACTAGAAAAAGCTTTAAAATTGTTGCAAAATTAATCGGAGTCATAAAAAATTATAAAGTTCGGAAATCCATTAATTTATTTTTCCCATCTTTGGTTATCACCTTTTTCAACGGCCAACCACGTAGTGGAAATTAGAATTTGCAGTGGAATAATATAATCCAGTAAAATAACTTACACAAAATCATTTTTTAAATAGAATTAAAAATAAATCTATTTCACGCGTGAAGCTAGACATTTTTCTTGATCCCAAGTTAAATCCTAATTATTTTTTCCTCTTATCACATCATAGAAGGGTTGCATTTAATTTTTAAGCCACTCCACATTATTTTTCATGCATTTTAATGGATGCGTTTTCCTTTTAAACTTATCAGGTACTGGATGCAATATGAAAGGAAGCATTCCTGCGTTATTTGGGGTTAGATGCAATGGCATGCAATGTTTAAGCTTTGTTGTTATTCATAGTTATTACATTCGTCGATGGGACTGGGAAAACCGGAATTACCAGTTAAAGTTACGAATATAGATTGCGGATGAACGTAAAGTGCCCGCAATAGGAATTGGCCTGTTCTCAACAATTTTACGTATTAACGTTTCTGATTGAGTTTATAAAACAAAAATACCCGTATATTTCCGTTCTCCAATCTGCCTCATAGTTTCTGAGTTATAGGCGGCTAAACATCAAAGCGCACAACCCTTTCGCGGAAAGGGGCAGGGTCATTGTAGTTGCGTCCCAAGCCTCTTCCATCCAACCCCTCGGTGCCTACGGTCTATATTGCCGTTGCATTGATCGAACTGAATCCGATGACGCAGAAACTTCAAAGGAGTGGGCGGTGAATTTTAATTTCACGAGTTAAATGGATGACCACAGAAGAAAATATTTTGACTAAAAATAACTTTTTTGGGTCTTTATACTGAATTCACGAAAGAAATTGAACTTTCGTGTCAGAGGAAACTTACCCTTTACAGATAAAACTACGTTTTTCGATTGTATAGTTGTGTTGAAGTAGCTAATAAAACCACCCGGATAAAATAAGAAAAGTAGACTGCACCACAGATGGATATAAAAAAATCCTTCTTCCCTCACACAATGCTGGACCAAAACAAGAGAAGAATTAGGAACCATAATAGTTAGTAATCTTCATGAAAGCGTATAGGGGTTTCAGGATAGGTAGGGTGGTAAGTGGAAATAAAGTTATATGTGAACGTAGTGTATTTAGTTGAATGGTATTCCTAATAAGTTTCATTTGCATGTTGCCTTAATTGTATGAAGTAATAGTATGTAGTACTGGTTTTTCAAGTGTCCCTCTTTGTAGAATAAACCTTTCCCGTTACCCCCCATGCGTAATGCTTGCATGTGACACTTAAGGTATTGTGTATTTGTATTGTATGTGTCCCTTTATGCGATCCATGAACACTTCGAGAAATGTTATTATTTTGGTGCATACCTGGTGTGGAATGACTTCCTGCCACACACCCTAGCGGTGGCTTGCAGAGTATTGCATACATATAAAGATAAGTACTTAACTTTAGATTCCACATGATTATGAATATAATGAGAGAAAAACTGTAATCTTTCATCACCATAATTAATTTTTCTTATTTTATTGGTATGGACTATCTGCCATTATAGTGAGAAGATGTAATATTTCCCTAGTATAAAAAATTTAAATTTGAGTGTGCTATACTTTTCTGAAAGTATTTCTTTCCCTTACTCTTTTCGAGAAACTACGACTCGCATCTTAATTTCTCCGGTAAGCCGCCACACGTTCTTTACGTAACATTATTTTTGAAAACACCAACAGTCCTCACATACTGTTTCTTTTCCTTACTTGGGAACAATGCATCTTACATTATGCATGAATTATGTGTCACCTAAAGGAAATTTACGCTATGAACAAATCATAATTAGCCAACGAATCACATTGAATTGAAAACGTTCTCTGGAACGAGGACGAAATTTTCGTCAACGAAAGACAGCAAACGCGGTGTAGCACCGGAAGCGCTTCGGAACCAAGTCGTGAAACATTGCGGAAGCCTGCGCCTGAAAGTGTCACCGCTGGCACTGCTGGTGTAACTCCCGCGTTACCTACATTCGATCACAAGGCTACGCTCTTACCCCCAACTAGAGTAGTGAATGATAAATAGTATGAAATGTAATGAATGTGAGTGCATGATAAAAGTTGAATAACAAATAATCTAGAGAACTGCCAAAATGGCGGCCATACTAAATCATTTACAATTTTCACGTTATCACAATAAAATCATTTCTCTCTACTCATTAGAAATCTCTGATGTTTTTTTATAAATACAAAAACACATAGGTTCATAATAAAAAAAACCTAATTTACAAAATTCAAAATTCTTTTTTACTGACTACGGTTGTAAACAATAATCCCTGCCTACTTCAACTATGGCATTGAACGTTACACTTTTTGGAAGTTAAACAATACTACTTTATAGGAAATACACCATAAAAATTGATGAAGTGTCGACCGTGTCTCCCCTACGATTTCCACACTATCACCATTGTAAATATTAAATATCTGGAAAACAATTCAACATATGCTAATAAGAAAACACTCTTTAAAAATATATAAAGATGCTTAACATTATGAAACGATAAAATTAAAAATACTGAAAAAAGCTTGCCTTAAAATATTTAATAAATTTCATACAAGTTAGCGTGAGATTTTACGTAAAAATTGTGATTTGTAGCTTGAACGCATATTTTATTTCTTAAAATTCGTCCCCATTCGAGAGAATGCCTCCTGTTATGTAAGTGGTGTTTTCTTTTACGAGGAATACTGTGAAATTATTGTTTGATCAAAGAATACAGAATTGTTACATACCTACATGAAAATGCAATTCTTCGAAACCTTAAATATTTATCTCGGGTTATTTTCAACTGTTTACCAACGTGAAAAAATCTGACTCATACACGGTAATGTATTTGTGGCAAGCACAGTCATTGAGAACCTGTACTTGGTATACGAATATATAAAATATTAAAATACGAAAAAATAAATGAAACTCGGACTTCATGTAAAATATTTCACATAGAAAGAAGTTTGGGCCGGGGTGTCATCTAAGTATAAGAAAGTCTTCAAAATAGTACAGAAACGGCTAAAGTGGCGAAATCAGAACTACGTACTTCCTACTCCAGCACCCGTTCCAATCCAAACGACTCGCGTCTTTTTGGCTGGGAGGTTAGTGAAGATGTGAAACTTGTGACTCATCTAACTGACGCATTTTGGAATTTGGAAAAAATTGCCTCCGGACTCTGATAAAATAATAATGAACCGTCAAACTTGGAGGACGATATTATAAAAATTACACGTCCCAGAGCAAACATTTTGGTCTGTATTGGTATATAATTCTTAGGAAATATTAAGAAAAAAAATTCATAACGGAGTAATCGTTAAACTATCCTGTTTGAATATAAGATTCAAGGATGTCTATGAAAATATTACCACAGGAATCGCTTCGGGTCCATTGCGTCCATGAAAAAATGACAGTCGCAGGGAAACTATGCCAGCTGGGTGTAGACGAGCACCTAAGCCTGCTTTCAGGGTCATTCCAGCTGGCAAACAATGGTTCTTCTCGCTAAATGCTCATTTAATTCACTCGAAATACAATTCCAGGAATTTTCGGAAGCTATAGATTAAGAAATGAACCAATAATACTATAGAGATTACCAATTAACAGTAACCTCGTGTTGGGATTTATACAGGCTCAGCGAACGGCCTCGGGAATTAAATATTTACTTTTATCCGCGATGCGGCTGGATGCGCCTGAAATTTTCCTCACGTGATCATCCACAAGGGAGATCGGAAGGGATCGGAGAGGCCGTTTAAGGAAACCAAGGTGCCCCAGGGAATCGAACGCAGTATCCCGGCGAGGGAAATCGCCACAGCAGCGACCGCGGCAATCTCTACCCTCTGGGGGGAATGAATCAGGCATGGGAGGCAAAGGGACTGGAGGGAGGAGATGGGGGGAAGGGTTTTTGAGGGAAGAGTCATGTTGGGGAGGGTGAGGAGGAGTACGGCTGCTTGCCACGGGGGTGCGGGTGTTGGGTTTGGTGAGACCGCCGAGCGGGGACGTGAGGGGAAATTGAAGTCGGGAGGAAGTGGGAGGAGGGCCCTTAAGGGAGAGGGAGATGGGAGAGGACATGTTGTCGCATGGCAGGGAATATATTATATGAGGGGATCCCTCGCCTGCGGCTCTGTCGTCGCGATGCGGCGAGGCGGGAGTGGCCGCGGGGTAAGACGCGGAGAGACGGTGAGAGAGGAAAGGTGCCCCACCTCTCGGTTTAGGCATTCGCCCACTTTCACGCCAGAGAGGAGGGACACCCCCAGCTCCGCGCACTCGCTTCACTTATTATTCTAAGCGTTATTGTTGCTGGGAGACCAGACCGCTGAAGCCGTAATTCCTATCTAAGTTAATTAATGGCCCAAATAGAGCCCGCGGCAGAGCATAACCTACGCGCTCTGGGGGTTAAACCTTCCTTTGCATTTTTGACGCAGGAGCATGCGTGTATGGTTTCGGAAGTGCGCTCAAAAGCTCAGGTGAAAGCGAGGATGCGCCAAAGGGGTAACGGTGGAAGGGGGAGAAGGCAGTCGAGAGATTTATTGCGCATAATAAATTCGCATCGTAATTCCGTGCCACTGATGGGCCGTGGAGTGGGCTATCACGATGTGAATACACTTTCGGTGCTTAATATACGTGGGTACCATTTGAATTTAAATGTCGCTGGGATTATTTTGTATTATTTCAGGATTTGCCGATATAAATGTTTCCTGTTAGCTTAGCAGTGTGTTTTGTACGCATTCGGGGATATATCCTCTTAAAATTTGGCAAAACCTATGACGAATGGTCACAAAATTGGCTTTGGAAATAAATGAATTGAAGCAGCAGCGGGTTCAGATTTATTTGAGAGCCAAACAGAAAATTGTTCAATTGTCCCAATATAGCTTCCTAAAGTAAGACACCAAAATATTTCACCTGTTAGTTAACCTTAAACTCATTATTTCAGAAACATAGGTACTAATTTATGGTATATATATAATTAACATTATCAAAGGTTTCTAGTAATTGGGCGAGGAGGTTAAAAATCTAGGGTTATACCTAAGACCACAAACCAGGGTACCAGAGCTGTGGACAAGAAAACCAGGTACTGCTACTAACTTCCAGTACATACTAAAAATATTTACCTATAGAAAATTGAAAATTTACAATTAAGCCCTCTCCTGGATGCCAATGATTTTTTAATAGATAAATGAATATTAGCACTGAAAAAGTTGTCTTTATCTCACAGGAAAATAAGTAGATTCTTAAAAATAAAAACTCAGCTGCAAGCTCTTTCTTTCTTTATTTTTTTAAGCAGAAACATCATAATATTCTTGTTGAGTTGTTTTATACGAAGTTTCTTTGTGTTGAAGCCGCAGGAGAGAAAACTCAAGAATTCACCGAAAGTGTTTCAGGCCTGCCCGTCTCGAAATTTAATTTAGCCCTTTGCGCTTGGAACCCGAAGGAGAAAACCAAAATCGTTTAATTCAGGGCAGACTACAGCGCTAAAATATAATCACACTTAAAAGCTCGCTCTGCTCTGCAAGCTAATTGTACATTTCACCTGAAACATTCTAATTGATTTATTCGCTATTTGCTGTGGTCCAATTTACGCTATGAATTTTTATGTAACTTTTAAAGTTTTTTTATGCCCATGTCTTAAAAAATAGGAATTGATTCAAAATTGAATCATATATTTATGACGGATTATTCTATTTCTGGCTGCATATTGCTTTTCATAATACTGAGTTATTTGCTCAGTTTGTTTATATAGTCTTAACTTACGAAATCCTATTATTATATTGACTAAATACCCCCGTATATTGATTAAAATACAACATGTGTGTTTTCTCACATATTTTACAACATGATGACAGATTTAAATTTAGTAACTGCCATCATTAGGCATCATCTGTGTGGTGAAGTGTACCTGTGTGCGTGTGAATCAATCAATTATTGCAATGACATAATTCTCCAAATTACATTACATTTAAATCAGAATATCTCGTTTCCATAGTACGTACTTACTTGTTTCAAATATTAGTTTGGCAATTGGCGGACTTAATGGATTAAAACCCACTATGCAGAATCAATTGCAAACTTGAAATACAGTGAGCTAAAAAAACTTTACAAGAGATTGTTTAATTAGATACTCTAGTAATTCATTGAACCATAATTCTTATAATAAATAGAAATGTACTCAAATGGTTTATCTTTATACATTTGCTAATCTCTATTAATGCATTATGTCCAAAAAACCCGAAATTTAATCCATGATGAGTCATAAATCAAGAAATCCTCCTTTATTAATATTTTATTGGATTAGTGAAAGTTGCCAGTGCGACTACCAAGAACTGCAACGTGGTTCATGGAAGGATAAAATAGAATGAATATGCTAATCTTAGGATTAAAAGTTGAATACCTATTACGAGGTGATAATAACTAACCATTTGAATCTACTATTAGAGGCACAAAAGTTTTAAAAATAAGTTCATTTTCTTTAAATGTGGTCTTATGAATTCTGGGACACATTTTTAAATAAGGACTAATTATTTTACAAACATTTCATTCAACGACCGTCTTATCCTTTCATTATTTCCAACTTTAGTACATGCAGATTTATACACAGTCTTTTATTCTACATCCGGTTGCACGGGGAAAAAAAGAACCTACTCCCAACGCTCATTAGCACTCTGGGATGGAGGACGCAACCTGAATTTCTCCCGATTCCTTCGTAAAGTGAGAAAAGCAACAGCTTTTCCTTCCGCTTTAATTGAATGTAAACCCGAAGACCAAGGTTTGTGTTTATTCCGGCTCCGCAAACACATCAGCGACGCTTCGGTCACTTCCAAGCAGGAAGGAAATTGAGTCGCGGACACCTCGCCGAGTCGGGTAATAGGGGCGCTAGAAAAACACGCGACGAAACACTAGGGGGGAAACACATGGGGTCTCCCCTGCCGGACCCGCTCCCCTGGGGTCCCCCGTAAGGGTCGCATATCAAAGGGAACCTTAGGAATGTGTGCGCGATGGCGACACAGAGGTGCCTTGCTGAAGCTTATCGCCAATGATGCCCAGATGGCGGATGGGAAAACGTTGGGGAGGGCTACAGCGGAGATGGAAGCGGTATCTTCAGTTAGAATTTCCAGCAATATGATCGGAAGTTTTCCTTAAAAATGTCTTTTAGATTAAAAATTAGAATCATGCGTTGCGCTAAATAGAAGTCCTCCCTTTTAAATTAAAATGCCAACGATGCTGAAATTCGAGGTGAATTCCCAAGTTACCATGAGCTTTCTCACACTTTTTGATGACACTCTTCCTATTTAAGTTTTTCAAAGCGTGAGACTTGAAAATTTCGTTCGTCGTTTGGTTAGGCTTTCCTAATGGGATTGGTCTTTTGAAAGATCGTCCGTCACCGCATCCCTCGGGACGTAATGTATTGAGACTCAAGACTTCAGACTCAAGACAAGGAATTCTTCTCTTCCCTCCACCTCACTGCCAAAAATGCGTCTCAACTCCGAAAGGATACCATCGCGTACGAAGCCTTATCATGCTGTACAAACAACGACACGGCGTTATTTTTTGTTGGTCTTGCTCAGAAGGTTCATCTCACGGGAGCTCAATCCCCTCTCGAGTCCACCTCCTCCCCTTGCCTTATTTCATTGCAATTTCTTCTTGCTAAACCCTAATATCCCTCCAACTGTTACCATTGGTACCTTTCTTTCATATTCTTAATCGGACACAGGATAATCTAGAGCCATAATATTTTAATCTCATCTTAAATAATATACTCTGTACCACCTTCTGCATTAGTAATTCCAACATTCGTTCATAAAACGCAATTCCCTCTAAATAATTCCGCCTAATTCTAATACATTCCGCCAAGCCTTTTGACGGTTTTGACATTCAACTTATTATAGGTATGTTATTTTTTGGTGTATATTTACTTATTGGTCTACTATCTCACCTATCTGCTATTAAGGTAATTTCCTATGACAATAATATTCTTAATAATATATATGCCTATGATGATAATAATCTCAATGAGCCACTTAAATTTACCTATTTTCTTAAATTAATTTTAACCAACATAATCCGCCACAATTATTATTTGTTTTAACTTTTTAATCTCATTTGCGTCTGTCTATTTTCTGCAGTTACACTCGTGATTAGTCTTGTCTATTTCCTCCTCTGATATTCATTCCATCATATATTGGTGATGATCGGTAAGTTAACTATATGCCAAAACTGGTTCTCAAATAAATTTTCTTCAATCTTGTCATGAACGCAACTGATATTTTTTTGGAATTTAGAAAAGCAAATTTTTGTTAACCAACAAATAGACTAAGAATGCGGGTGCATGCTTAACTGGTGCAGTTCTTGAACTGCTGTTAGAGGGGTCATCGAAATTCTCTCACACAGTCCAACTTTTTTTTGATTCTGCCAGCACCATTGATTACCATAATGTAGGTATATGCATAACTTTTTATGGTAAATTTTGCGCGGCGGTCTGTAGGCACTGTCTTAAACGCAGCGTGCATTGGAGCATCCTGTTTGGGGAAAGTCTTCTCAGTGTATTGACACACACATAGAAAAGGATAGAGAAAAAAGAATAGGTATTTTATAAAATATCATGAAAAGAAAACCAGCATATGAAACTTTCCAGAGTTCATGAACCAGTCAGGCAGGTTTCACTTTTTTCAAAATCCTGTGAATGTCAACCCCAAAACCTGCCATAATTTCGCCTATAGGTTCCATTTCGCCAGGTCGATTGTCAAAATCACCAATTCCTGAAAGATTTGTAGATGACATTTAGCTCTGCCTAGCATTTCTCTACCAAGTTTGATAACAACAAGTAAACCCTCTTCCCGGCCTGTTTGCAAAAAAAATATTGCTTAACAATTTTTTTAACGTATGCCTTGTTACTTGCTTGGTGTGACAGATGATCTTGATTATTTTACAAATTCGGGTTTAAAGTGCAGGATTGACATATATGTTGGGATTTGCAGGTTGTCTTCGAAAGGGGTAAAAAGCTTGTCGTTATATTTTTTAAATCGTGAAAACGAAGTCCGAGGTTATCTATATACGCTATGTGGCGTCCCTGGGAAATAAGGGATTTATGTGGAAATTAGGGAGAATAGTTAAGGGTGAAAGCGTATTGCCACCTATATTGAGTAAGAGTAATCATTTAAAAAATTAAAAATCTTCGAAGAATGTCCCATTAGATGGACGGTGGACCACCACTCGTGATATCCATACTACACAAACATTATTTTCATTGCTTAGAATATCAGCACATTCAATGGAATGAATTGTGTAAAATGGTACGTCAGCGGAAAGATTAAAGAAAAAACGTGGTTTGATATGTGCATTGTTTCATAACAACATTAGCTGAAATCACGCTTGATGATAATATTGAGTAGCGACTTCCCAGCAGTTGATTTTCTGTCCTTATTTGTCTCGAACTCTGATTTAGTATCATAGACTATCATTAAATTCTGCTGCTATCATCCTATTTCTTTCGATATGATCCCATAAAATCTGAGCTGTGGCAGGGTTGTAGAACAGATTTTTTTATGCTCTAAGAAAACCAAGGTGCGAAATGACATCAGAAAACATGAACCTAAAACCTCAATCTCTGTGCCTATTACCGCTGCAGCACCGGATCCCTTCAATTTGAAGTGGAACGAGATGGAGGAGAAAAAATGATATTTTTCTTTTCCTCGAAACAATCACAATTATTTTCCGGTTCATCGAATTTCTCCCGGCAATCAAACTCCCCACCTCCCCCATGTCTATCCCCCTCCCGCGACCGTCTCTCGGCGGCCTTCCCTCCTGGGTTTCGAAACGGGAAGAGAAATAAATAAGTGAAAACCAAGGCATTCAATCCAACGGCCGAGTCTGGACGGGGTGGAGAGGGGACGTGCGGTGGGGGGGGGCGCAGGGGGGATAGGGAGAAGGAGGAGGGGGGTGGGCGAGTGCGGGAGAAGATTAAGTCCTTCCCTCTCCCTCACCTTTACGCTCCCTTTATGTACACCCTCGCCCGTTGCCGGCCCACTCCCCTTCCTTCCGGAACCCTTTTCTTGTATCTTGGTATCCCTCGACCTCTCCGGAGGTTTCCTTCTTTCTGCGTTAAGGTCGTATCTTGCGGTCCCGGCGAGGAGGCCGTACAAGGCAGCAAAGGCTTAAGGGAATTGAGACCCCCCACGAACCGGGGGGTGAGGTAAGGCGGGGGGGGGGCCGAGGGCGGGGAGTTCTCACTCGAGGGAGAGCGAAGAAATGAAGATAGCGCCGCGGTTAAGCAGACCTGAAAGGGTTATGGGGGTCGAAGAAGGGGATAGGGTTAAGCAGAATGTGTATGGGTCTGGTCCACTTTCCTCATGCGGTGATAATTAGGGACCGTTCGGCGTGAGAGGGGTGTGAGAAAAGGTGGTTACGCAAAGGAAAAATGGTTTCCTTCAATGAGGTTAAATATTATTTTATTTTAACCGACATTAAGCATAAATATAGATGATTGAAGGGCGTGGACGAATACCCTTCCCTAGAGGATGTACAGAACTCCCATTGTCTGGTACATTTCCTTTTGGAAAGGGGTCCCACCCTTGTGAGTGACTGGTTACCCACTGACATGCACCTATAATTTTTCCACGTATAGGTTTTTCCGCGCTTCTAAAAATTAAATCCTCTTGCTTTCCCATTAGCTGGGTCGAATCAGGAATGTATCTGGAAGCTTTCAAAGTATGGAAGACCTGGGCTATTCGGTAGACCAATAAAATAAAAAAATTCTCTACATGTTCATGAAGCATAATAGGAAGCTGTGAAACAAGGAATTATCTCCGAGGAATAAGGAAATTGAGGAATAATCATGTTATTCCTCTCTTTTTTACGTTAAACATAAAAAATGTGTAGCAAAATACCTTGCAGGTTTGTAGCATGATGATCCACAAACTGAGCATATTTAGTTGATCAGAACTGTCCATTTACCTTCCTCCCTCCCACAGGAGGTAGGAAATGTTTTGGAGATCACCGAAAGGAAAGGCTCTGTTTAATTTGTAAAGGTACAGCAACTTTAAAATTTAAATCAAACCAGTCACTCTTTTATCCCTTTTGCTCAGAATGCGTATTAGGATGTCGTCTTTCGAAACCTAAGTTATATTGCAGTTGAAACCTATACTGCACTTGCAGCCACTATCGAAAGCAGTCTAATTCAGAATTAGACCTCAGAAAACGTAATGTATAAACATAATCTAAGATGAGCATGCCATTGGACAGAAGATCTGAGCTTAAGTGATGTAAAAGTAATAGCAAAAATACATGAATGACCATTTATAGATTGTAAATATTTCAACAACAATAATTTAAATTATAATTTAGAAACGATTTAGCTATAAAGGAGTCAGTTTTATAACCACAGTTTTTCGATGGGGATAATTAATTACCATCATGACGACTAATACGGCTTACCTTACCAATTATTCCAGCCTAACTTTCATTACCAGAATATATATGTTTGCTTTTGTTTGTGTTTTTGTTTTTTTGTGTAGGTACATGCAACTCATTTTATTGTTAAGAATACAATTAGTTTGCATGCAAACTGAACAAGTGAGATGCACTTTTCACTACACGCGGCGGAATTAGATACGAAACTGAAATCTCAATGGGCCTTTCATGGCATTCTTGCCTTAGAGTTTCGAGAGCATATTCAATTAATTTGTAGAAGAATTGAAGAGAGAGTTAACATATGCGTCCCTTGAAGAGTGTTAATATTCTGGAGTAGTGAGAACGTTTTTAATTTTATATCCAAGTAAACCTGCTGTAATGTACTATAGTAAACCGAATAGGAACTCCGATACCGGCTATCAATTCTAAGCAAAATAGCAGTATAATGACCATTCGGGGGGAAATTTAAAATCCAATCAATTTACTGGGACCAATATACTTAGTATGGACGTAAATCCCCGCAACCGGGAATAATGTAATGCATTACTCGAAGCATTCTCGAAACATTCCTTGCATTACGCAGTAAATAAACTAACGAGAAAAATAGAGTTATAGACATTTTAGCGAATAGTTTATTTAGATTATTGGGAAAATATTGAAATGAAAAATTTAGGGAGACGTGTTATTTCGCGCTTGTTGGGCCTCATTTTGAGTACGCTTCGAGCATTTGGGACCCCGCGCAGATGCAACCAATCTTGGAAATAAACAGGATACAGAGGAATGCTGCCCGTTTCGTGAATAATATTCATCATTGAACAAAGAGCGTCATGTTGCTATTGGGTAGCCATAAATGGGAGCAACTTGAAGCACGAAGATTGTATGCACGTCTTAAACTGATAGAAAGATACAAGTAATTAGAGTTGAACACAGAAGCAGAAGCAATAATTTTACCACCACATAGGTAGACGAGACCTCGACGGATAGTTGAAAGAGATTACCTGCCGAACAGATAGATAGAAGAAATTCTTCTGCCCTCACAAAATTCGTGACCATAATAGTAGGAAGTACGTGCGGTAGTTAGAGCATCACGAGTATGAAAGAATGTAAGGAGTTAATGATGATCAGTTTAATTAATGGCAGGTGACCTAACACCCCCTACCACACGCCCTCGCGGTGACTTACAGGATACTATCTAGATGTAGAAATAACAAGCCAAGGTACATGTACTGTGGTGGTTTCTTTTCCCTCCTTCAGAAATATTCCCCGACTCACCCAGACACATTTACCTCCATCAAACTGATGCCCTTAGTCATCTCCTAAGTCTGTAATTTTGTCACGGAGAATAGTGGGTGATGCAGAGTGCATAGAGAGATAGTGGGTGATGGTATTCTTGCATTGAACGTGTTATATTAACGCTCCGGGAAGCCATCTTGAAATGTTATCCTCGCTTCACGATTCTGATTTCCTCACCAACTCCCATTTCTTGCTGGTTGCCCACGAAGATCACAGGTGTCTAGCATACAGGAGGACTGGGAGCGAGGAGTAACGGGGGAGTTTTGAAGGGGGGCAGAAGGGAGAAGAATGGTGGCTGTTATTCCCTACCCCATGCCCCCGAAAAACCTTAGCATTTCTCCGGAAGAATCTCATGTTCGTATCTTTTTTATCAACTCAAACCAATTCGTATTCAACCGTGCATTCCTCGGATTCCCTGCAAAAAGACACACACAACCAGGCATAGTATAAACTGATGCCTAGACGCACCCCGACACAGACGTAACACCAGCTCCACATATCTCGCTCACCCAACTCCTCACTCCATCCTTTCCGGCATTCCCCGCTTCAACCGCACTACCTAGATTCGAAGTCTTCTCACCTCACTTCGATCATTTCCCAAAAGATGGAGAAAGTTGCTTTCTTTTTCCTCTTGTTTGAATGCTCCTGAATGGAAAAAAGAAATGCATTTCTTTCTTAGAATTCATAAAAGCTTTAGCGTTCACATTTCATCGCACGCACATTTTGAACAACCTTTATGGAAACTCCCAATCGAGAAGATGTTGCAGTTTAAGAATTTTTCTCGTCATTCTAAGCCGTAAGATCGGCCAACTCACTTACTTTGCGAAGTAAATGTAAATTTTAAAATTTCC
This sequence comes from Calopteryx splendens, assembly GCA_002093875.1. Lineage (NCBI taxonomy): Eukaryota > Metazoa > Arthropoda > Insecta > Odonata > Calopterygidae > Calopteryx > Calopteryx splendens. The sequence goes on along the minus strand of LYUA01000556.1, from coordinate 333,876 downwards.
CAAATTAAGTTTCCATAAATAACTGATGACGACAGAGAAATATCTTATGGAACGATGCTTGGTAGTAGTCACTACTTTTTTAGCCTGCCAGTTCAATTGAAATAAGTTTTTTAGTTGAGTAACGTGAATGATAAATAAATATTATTATATATCAGATTTAAAAAATCAATATATATATATATATATATCATTAAATATTTAATAATCAATTCCAGGGATGA
>LYUA01000556.1:306328-317195 GCA_002093875.1 Calopteryx splendens | reverse complement strand
CCCCCCCCCCCCCAACCCCGCCCAGCAATCTATGTTTCTCATTCGTCAACCACCCCCACCCATTAATTTCCACGCATTCCACATTTTCTTCCTCCAGATTCTGAGCCAATCCTCTACAACTTGGCGGCAGGGAGTGAAGAGAATTCTTTTATTCGCTACCGATGCCACGAATTTTTCCATTTCAGTAACTTCGAAAAGTTTCCTCGCATACATCTTCCCCACTCGCTCCCGACTTCATTCCCGATGGAAGAGTCTTAAACTGGAATGAGCGGTTGGATCGCAAAAGTTCGCCCATCACAGACTGTATTTCAAACCTGTTTGTCGCACATATCAATTCAAATTTCTGTAAGGAGAGGGATTTAAAAAATCTCAATGGAATTCCACTGAGTTTTAGTGAAAATATCAAATATGATTCTGTTCAAGAATAGAGTATCACCATCGAACGTTTCTTTTACGAAAGGCTTTTAATATATCAGTATTTTAAAATAATTTCACTAGTTTAAGGGTGTTTTACATCCCATAAAACTGTTAAGCATGAAAAAATAAGTTTGTGATTTAAGGTTATGCATTAGAGACGAAGTGTACTAAGATTTCAGCTAAATATACCAGGTATCCTGTTTTCAAGTATGTTAGTAGGAAATTATATTGTTAAAAGTGTCTATTAAAAAACCAGTGGTTTGAATGCAGGGAATTCATATTTATTTTAATGGAAAGAGAAAATATTAAATGATAAAAATGGCAAACGATAGGGAACTCATTGAAAGATGAAAAATTCAAATACTTAATAAAAAAATATGCAAAAGATATGTGTCTAAATGGTATACCATTCCTTGATATTACAATATGGTATAGTAGGTATGTAAAACCACAGTAATCAACCCAAAGGTTGGTATGATAGTTGAGGAGAGATCTCACTTACTGCTCAGTGAAATTCACACATCAGGGAAGGGAGGCCATATTCCTTCCTTGTTCCGTCTGCGGTTTCCCAGGAAGATCTGGTATCCGAATAATTACACAACTTGCGTTAAGCTGGAGATGCGCAAAGTCAATGTCTCAGTTGATCGAAACCGGGCCCTCCGGTTAATGTCAAACGCTAACACGCTCGTACAATTACAGGGTATTTTTATAAATTTCATAAAAATATATGAGTATAAATTACTGTTTCCATAAACGATATCATAATTGGTAATAATCCGAATTTCAAACATGAGGCTAAATAGTTCTAACCTTTAAATACTTCCTATTTTTTATTATTATTTCCTATTCTGATGCGGTTATATGCAGCCTATATGTTGGAGGTACTAGGAATAGACTTTACCCCAATACCAAAAGCACTACCTAAAACGACACTATAATATTCTTTGAAAACCAAGCTGCAGGTAAAAGAGTTCACTAGTGAAACGAAATAAACCTTTAATACATTGCTGAATGATAAATATTATCTGCAGGTATGCACCTAATTTCATTTTGCACAGATTTAAATAGCATCCTTATTTTGCCCCAACCAAATTTTTGTAACCTAAAGGTTCATTATAACTCTCCATTTCATCTTGGTAGCTGTATTTATTTGGTTAAATCTCTTTTTCTACGGAAATTGATGGTTTTTACTCCCGTTTTATATGTCAGAAAGTTTATCACAAGATGCACTATAAAAAAATTCAGTATATTTTTTTGTAATGAAATTGGACTTAGGAGAGTGGAATAATAATATATAAGTTACTGATAATAATATATATGAAGGATACGGTTACATTCTCTGAAAAAACTCAAAATGAAAAGGCAAACAATAAAATCTAGAAGAACAGCTTTTAGACGTTATCCCATGCATATCTCATAAAATTCTCTAAGGTTATATTACTAAACCACAGAGAATTACATCTATTAACAATGAATCTGATATCACCATTCTTAATGGAAATGAAAAACGCTCATTGCTAAATAGAAAGTTTGCCTATGTGTTCCTTTTTCTTTGTTGTTTTAAACAAAACTATGCATAGGTTTTAAGCGATTTTTATTGTCATTGAGAAATGTAATTACAAATTAATTTTTTCATATTCCATTGTTATTCTCATCGCAATGATTATAAGGAAATATGTCGCTTCAATGAATTAGAGCTTAAATACACTGCACCAGAATAGGTGAAATATATCTCCATGATGTTAGCTTTAATTTTGCTTCAGTAAATTTTAGGTATTTATACTGTTTTGGACGACGGAGGGCAATGTGGTAGGGATATTAGAATAAGAATCTAATTAGTTAAGGAAGCTTTTTATGAGGATGAGAGAATTAATGACAAGGAAGTTAGGCAAGGATGCAAAGAAAAGACGATGAAGACGTTAATAAGGATTGTCGTTTTGTATGGCTCGGAAACATGGGGTTTGAGGCAAGATGAAATGTATAGATTGAAAGCTTTTGACATGTGGGTTTGGAGAAGAATGGAAAAGTTGAAATGGACAGTAAGAAAGACGAGCGATGAAGTTTTGGGAATGGTAGGGGAGGGAAGAAGGCAGGAACAGAAGATATTAGTCATGCTGAAAGGCGATGTTTTGTTGAAGAATGCAATAGATGGTAGAATATTGGGTAAGCGAGGCAGAGGTAAGAAAATATTAGGAATGTTGGATGAAATGAAGGGTGGCAGAGGGTAGGTTTGCTGAAATAAGGAAAGGGTTATTATAGGGGTACGCCAATCAGAAACTTACCTTAAGCGGTAGATTACCAAAAATACTGAAAATTACGCTCAGTCCATTACCAAATTTTGTTGGAAAATATACCTTGGTTAATAAATACATTTCGGTTTTATGCAGGATTTATTTCGGACCTATTTCCAAGTTTTAGATGATTACTTTAATTTCAAAAACTTTAACTTCAAAAATCCATAATACATTTAAAAATTTTCCTCCTCACTTTACTCCCTTAGTTTACAGTAACTATGGAAAACGGGATTTTAACGGTGACCTGTTTTCGAAACGCAATTTGAGCGTTGGCTAATGCTAAAGATTACCTTATAGGTAACTCCTCTCCCTCAGTAGTTAGCAATGATCTAACAAAAGTTAATTTTACTAACATTTTATTGTTATGGACCAATGTTTACGCATAGTATTGCATTGCGCACTAAAAATATAAGTAAGTTTCAAATAAAGTTCTAAAGTATTAAATGTTTATCGTGAATAAAACCCATTGAAAAAATATATCTTGCATGGAGATCGTTTTTACTACTTTTCTGCATTAAGTTTCAAAATACGCACGTTATTTTGAGTGGCACATATTGATCCCACTAAAACTGTAAAATTAAAGTCACGACTCCTTCGTTATTTTGGATCAATTTTTTTTTCTGAAAAAACTACGATTACGATATTGCAAGCATGATTACTCTCCTTGTCATTATTGTAATTTTTCTACTCAAGATTACAGCATGGCGATAAAAGGAAAAAGGAACTCGAATTTGATTCTAACACAAATTTTAATTATTTATTTACCCAGTTAGGATTTTTACCATCATTCATTCGCCTTTAATACATAATGCAAACAATCGCTGTAATTTTCTTCCTCATTAACTCTTGATAGACATTCATCAACCAAAGCAATAACGCTACTTCAGCTACATTTTAATCCTCGAATGACATTCCTTTAGGGCGCTTATTAAAATTCATGCGCATGGATCATAATATTTCTAAAATATCATGCGCATGGATCATAATATTTCTAATCTTTTTAATTAGACATCGGCCATTCATGTCTAATCTGAGAAGAATGCTTGATGCAAATCTCCTTTTTCGGTTACAGAACTCCCAAACATTTGAGAAGGAAGTTGGAAAGCTTCAAGAGTCCACTCGGCCTGTTAAGGGATTCATGAGAATCACGAGAAAAGGGTTGACACGTGTCGGCGTCCTTGGAGGAGAGAAACTCGAGGCGGAGGCAGGCTCGGTGACTTTCGAAGGAAAATCTTAAAATCACGTGTCATGTTAAATAATCCACCTCGTTTACCAGATGGGAACTTTATTTAGTTTGGCTTCACTTCCGTTAATTTATGTAAGGGGAATTTATCTACCCTCACAGACTTGTTCGATTTAATTTCCCGCTCTATTTCCCAATCAAGTGCTAATACCTAAGGTATCCTTTTCGACATTTTCTTTTCCTAGGTCCAAGCTCACAGGCCGGATGCAATACCGTATAGTTCTTCTGTGTATTCTTTCCATCTAGCATGATTCTCTTCTACTTCATTTAATAATTTTCCTGATGTATCGCTAATCGTATGTACAGATTTTCCTTTCTAACTTCTTAAAGGTGCTTTCACCTATATGTATTGCGCAACAATTTCGTCCTGTCTCAGTAAACTCTCCACTCCCTCAAAATGTTTACCCCACTACAGTAAAAGAAACAGCTATGCAGTTTCCACAATTTTATAAAATTGTAATACTATTCAATTTACTCTACACCACGTTTCATTTGTCCTATTTGTTTCTATACTTAGTTTATTTTAAATCATTTATCGTCCTTCTTCCTATTTTTGTGCTAACCTTTTTCCTATTATTTCTCTCGTCTATATTTCTTATAATCTTTTCTGTAAGTCATGGCGTTCACATCCTTTTTCTATTTATTAGTACTATTGTTACGTTTTCAACTATCAATATTTCTTCTTTGAGTTTCTCCCACCTTTCTTCTACAGTACCCATCCCCTTGTGGTCACTCATAATTCTCTTAACTTATTTCTGGTAATCCTTTCTTTCCGTTCCATATAATGCTTCTACATCCCATTTTCTCCTCCATATTCCCTTTCCTTATTAATTTATGAAACTCTACCGGTTAAGGCAGATTTCTGATAGACACCCTCAACAATAACCCTTTCTCAATTTCCGAATAATTTCTGCTCCCTTTCATTCCATTCAACAATCCTAATCTCTTCCTCCCTCTACCTCGCTTACCCAATATTCTACCCTCTATCACATTATTAAACAATCCATTGCCACTCAGCACACCCTGCATACACTTTTCCTGCTCTCTCTGGTTTTTCCCTCATTCCCTTTCCCATGTTCTTGAATTTCACACCACACTTCATCAGTACTAAATTATGGTCTAAATCTGCATCCGTTTCAGGAAAACTGTGTGAATTGATAACGCTATTCCTAAATATATTCTTAACCATACAGCACTCTAAATTATATCTTCCCTAATATTTTGGCATTTTTCATGTGTATCTGCATCTTTTGTGTTGTTTAAACCAGGTATTAGTTATAACTAAGTTATTCCTCCGGCAAAATTCTATTATTTTCTCCAAGCGGTCATTCCTTGTTCTTAATCCATACTCCCCTGCCTCACTCGCATCTCTACCTTCGTCCACAAGCGCGTTCCAGTCCCCCATTACTATTAATTGTTTTCCTCTGTGACTCTCAATCACTTCCTCTAGTTGGTCGCCTACACTGTCTACCTCTTCCTTCCTATGATTACTTGTTAGCATGCAAATCTGAGTTAGTACCACATTCGTTGGTTTTGATTTGTGATTGTGTTGGTGATTCGTTCATTTGATCTTTACCAATCATTCACCTGCTCTATATTTACCACTCTTCTTCCTGCCTCTTTGTTTAATACTACCGCTACTCCACGCCGGTGCTCTTCCCCTCCGCTGAATATTATCCACTAACTATAAATTCAATCATCGCTACTTTCTTTCCATCTCATCTAACACAAGCATAGCATATCAATAATTCCTCCCTTCTTCTTCTATTATATGCATTCTAACTTCCCTCTCGTCACCACCGTATTAACATTTCAAGTCCCTTTTCTGATGGTCGCTTTCCTCTTCTGAATCTACTTTTCTGGTGCTTTAGATTCCCCGGTGAATTACATTTGCTTTAGAAACTGATTTCTTTTTCAGATCCATAAACAAGAAAATGATTATCCCCTTTAACTCCCAATTACAAAAAAGGTTTTAAATAAAGCATTAAATGAAAATGCTTAACAATAAGAGTTTTGGTGTAAACATTCTTTTTGTTACTCGCATAATGAAGAAAAATCATCATTTAAATTTTAAGTACCTTCTTCTCATCATTAATTATAAATACTTAGTCTTATTTACTGACTCTCCTGATTCTATGTCCTGTTTATTACGATTTCCAGAGAAAATATGCCCACCGGTGGGAACTATCCAAGCATTTAGCTTCAATGATGGAAATTTACTCCTCAATATTTTATATAAAATTATATATTATCAGTACAACATTTTAGGTAATAATAAAAGCGAAGTTATGGATATTGAAATCATCCACCATGCCTGTTTTCAACATAACAATATGGACAGTTTAAAGACAGTCACTGTCAAAATAAAATAAGTTTCAGGGAAAATATTCCGGTTATGGCATTTGTAGGAGTCTACTCTTGCATTTTACTTCGAAAAGCCCATCCTGCCCCTTCCTGACCCGTCTCCGCATAAAAGCAAAAAAACCAAGCATTCTAATGATATAGAAGATTATATACTAACCCGTGACTGTGAGAATTTTAAATTCAAGACCCCAAAAGTGAAGTAAGATGGTGAAAGTGTTGGTCAAACTAATCACAGTAAATTTACGACCCCAATATCTAATAGAGTTCAGAGAAGGAAAGCATCGTGCCGTTTTCCTAAGCACGTTGAGCAACACTACTCGCCGTGAATTATTGCGCGAGTGATTGCGTTTACACACCGTAAGTCTCGTGGATGAGGAGAAGGATGGGGAGACCTTTAATGATTAATCTTCCGGACCATTTCCTCCCTTTCTTCTCTACCCTTATTTTTTCACAATCATCGCCTCCTATCACGCCCTCTCACTCTCTCCCCTACTTGTCTCCTTTCCCCTGCTTTCTCCCGTCCCATCACACACAACCAAATGCGTCTTATCCTGCTTTGCCTTTTTGGAATGAGAAATGACTCCGTGATTGCATCCGACATTTTGGCGTCCGTCGGGAGAGAATTATAGGACCGCGTCTCTTCTTCGTCTGCTGGGCCAGCCAAAGGGGATCCCCTTCCTCCCACACTCGATGGACCCCGCCCCCGCTGATTGTCTCTTCTCAGGACACCGGATATTAATTCCGCTCTCTCGTCAGTCCTACGTGCCAACAAGATTTTGGATGCACGAAGCAGCAGAGTATGGTTCACAGAGATTTCGGATTACGTAGGCATACTCGGCGAACCTGACGTGTTAGCGCAAGGTATTATCTGTATTGTAATGATTATTGATTAAATGAAATTACGAGTGTTATGAAATTTAATGAACTCAGGATACAACGACTTGTATCTATCTTGAACTTTACTAGCTTTATCTATTCCACCTCTGCGGAAAATGACGATAAACGCACTCCTGTGAGAAAGAGGAACAATCGACTTCTGCTTTTGGCAATTAAATGGATGATGGCTGAGGGGAATGGAGATATCACTTGAGTACTAGAAAAATAGGATACATCCTTATATTTTATTCATCTACATTGTAGACAGTTTATTCCTAGAGAACAACAATTCCGATCTAACTATGGCTCATAAGAGGAAAATCATTGATATTTGCATGATGGGAAAGAGAGAAAAGTAGGATTTTTGAGAGACTTTGGTAAAAATTTCGCTATAAAATTAGAAAGGTGCATTTTAATCTAACCCATAAAAAATTTGGTAGCTGATTTCTTGGAACAATAGCACAGATACTGGTCTAGTAATGCTTTTCTACCTGAAACCAGACCTTTCACATTCCCTACACTCGTCGGTTCTGTTTCATTTCCCTTTCTCTTCCTTCTCACCCTTTCCTCGAATAAATGTTTTCGCTTGGTGGCTGGTTTTTGAATTAATGTGTACCACAGGGTGCGATATAGAGTGTGCACGTGTGCGATATAGAGTGTGCGTTTATATATTCGCGTGCGATATAGAGTGTTAGTTTAATGAGAACAATTTCAAATTCAGGAATGTTTACTTTCAAGTACATTCTTTCAAGTGCATTCATAGATTTCTTACAATTCCCAATGTACCGGGGGAATGGTGAAATAGAATTGTAACGTAATAAATATAGAATGAAATGTTTTGAGGACCACGGGACTCGCACAACAATTGGGTGTTTATTTTTTATGTAGAAACAGTTTAAATGGATACTTTTCTAAGTTTTCGATCGATAGCGAAAAGATAAAAAAGTTAAAAAATTAGATGCTCAATATATTTTTAATGTGGCAATACTAAGTTTTACTTCACTGCTCTATAATTTTCAAATTACATTAACAGCGAATGCCTTTATGCTTGTCAAAGCATTGATCCATCTTTGAATAAGTCCAAGAGTCAGAACATTTTCTTGAATACATTTATGAAAAGTGCTACCGAAATTTTAACTAAAATAAATTTCATGGATATTTCTCTCTCTAAAGTGTGCCTGCGGTGAGTTCAACTGTTTTTATCCCACTTGTCCAAAAGAGTAGACGTCTGAAAAATACTGTAATGCGTATAAATATGAGTTTTTACATGAGATACACCTTAATTTAATCGGTTTTCATAGTCCGTGCGCACCAAATATATTTTTTTATATAAATGGCAATTACATTCTCTTTCTACAACACCTTTCTACAGGAATTATGAAGAAGGTAGTGAAGCCAGGTCTTAAATATTAAATTTCGATTTCCAGATAAATTTCTAATGTTATATTTTAGAAAAATAATAACCCCTAATTAAAAATGTACTTTATAAAAATTCCACAGGTAATATAAACGTTTACGTTCACATTTGTCGTCGAAAAATGGGTTATTTTGTCATTTGATCTAAATTTGCAATGACTTTCAAGCTTACTGCCAACGCATACCAACTAGCGTAAAAATTTACCTTGATTTTCTTTCTATTGATAGCATTCAACCTTAGGCAAATATTAACGTACACGAAGCCTTTCCCATTTTAACCCTTCAACCTCGAATGTACACGTACCTAGATTATATCACTCCGTAGAAACGATTTACATAAAAACCTAAAATGAAAAGACTAGAGGATTATAAAAATTTGTAAGAGCTTTAAATATATACAACAATGGATATAAAACTTGCTTTGCTAAATATTATAGTACTGCACTGTCAATCGCCAGAATATTAAAACTTCAACTCAACCATGTGAGAGCCGAGAGGCCATAACTCGTGCAGTTGCTGCTGTTTTCCCCGTAAAAGCATCTCGCTGTTAAAATTGATACATGCGAAGAAAGCGACTGAGCATAATGGAGGAGATGGACGAAGTAAAGTAAATTCGGCGTAAAGAGATTTTTTTTGGAGAGTCTGTTAGTGTCTGCTCGGAGGATCCATTCATCCCTCCTTCCTGTTCCCGTTCTCTCAGGGCTTTCTCTGTCTCTCTCTGTCTCTCTCTCTCTCCCACTCTCTCTCCCTCTCTCACTCCTGTGGAATCCGCCATTCCCTCCAGCAGAACCCTCCCCAAACTCCCTCTTCCGCCACGTCCATCACGACTTAATTGCCGAATACCTCTCACCCTAAATCTTTCCAGACCTTAATCCTACTTTTTCACCCCCTTCCCTTGCTCTGCCTCACTTCCCCGCGTAACGCTCCTTCTACCTCGTACCCACCAAGGATACGCCCAATCCGACAGGGATCCTCCTCTCCCTCCGCTTCTCGTTAGACGCGCACCTACTTTTACGCTCGCTGTAATAACGCTTGAGTCACCAATCAGATCAAATAACATTTACAGGAAATGCCTTTAAATGGGAACCACGCATTTCGAATGTAATTAGTTGTCAATGGGACGCAGGAGGGAGGAAATAATTGGAAATGTTCCGAGGCACACCTTCGCGGAAGCAAAACGCTTCAGAAATAACGATGAAAGGGAGGTGCCGTTTAAAGCCAATGATGAGTTTTCCTGATGCGTGTGATGAGAGCCAGTTGAATGATGCAAAAACGTGATATATTCCATATCCGATTAATTAAATATATTGCAGTAACATTGATTGAGGTATATGGAAGGCAGAGCTAACCAATCTAGAAATACACGGGGTAATTTCTATATGAAGGGTCATATGTCTATGATTTATTGCCTTCACGATAAAACAATGCAAAACAATTTTTTTTTATATTGCCAAGAATAGGCCTGTATAGGACGGTCATGAAGATATCTCTACCTGATATTTGCAACTGACATTATAATTATACTTTTTCAACTACATATATTTTACCAATTTAAAAAGGTCTATAAATTAAGATTTTGAGATTTTGAAGTTTATGTTGTTGGCACACGAAAAAGCTACTTTTGCAATATTCATAAGTTATAATCACAGGTAGGTACTTTATCAAAGGTAATTATGTTCTATTAATGTATTTTGTTATTATTTTGTATTATACTACATAACAGTGAATAAAATAGATTAATTATATTATTTTTTTAAATAGTAAAAAGACGTAAATCACCTGACTTTGAATTAAAATTATCCCTTACTCCTAAAATAAAAAATTGCATTCCCAAGCTCAAACACTGATATTTTGAAATAATTTCTCTGAAATATCGTTCTGCTATTAGTTAGAAAACTAAAAGAATTGCAGCTATAAGGGATTTATGGTTTAAATTAACATTAAAATTTAAAGATAAATAATATCAATTGTATGCAATTTAAATTTTAAATAAAAATGATATCAATCATTATAATGGAATTCACAAAGTCCCTGCTCAAACAATCTCACATCTATTTAACTATTAACCTATATGAATACAAAATAAAGTGGGAGGGTATAAACATGAGCAGGTAGAACATTTTTTAGCTATTTAGGCAGTATTTTGGACGAGGCTGGGCTATGCAGTAGGGGTATTAGAAGATTCACATTTGATAAAGAAGATTTACAAGGAGGAGAGAATTGATGACAAGGACCTTAGGCAAGAATGTACAGAAGA
>LYUA01000556.1:151038-166693 GCA_002093875.1 Calopteryx splendens | reverse complement strand
GGGGGGGGGGGGGGAGAGTGCTCGAGAAGGAGAGTGTCAAATACACCTCGATGCATTACGAAATGCTTTGCCCCGTAATCGAGTCAAGTGTTTGTTCGCAGCGCCGCATGCGGAACCCGTTTGAAACTCACTGCCTTTGAAACATGCTACCGCCGGTGCTCCCTCCATCGGATCTATTGCCAACTAATCAAGGCACACCTCCATTCCCTTCCCATGTGAGCACTTTCGTGCTTTACACTTGGCCGGAGTACTCGACCTCCCCGCCTTCGCCTGCTTCAACAAAATCAGGGCGCCCAGCAATTAAGGACAAAGAAACGAAGAGGGCACGAGAAAGGGGGAATTAGATTACTGAAGTGTTCTCGGTAGCGCGGTCTGTGTGACGGTGCCCCGAAAAAGCCCACATTACTCGGCTTGTTGTGCGATGCATTGTTGGCATGGTGACAAATGACTGATGCGAGCGATAAGTGAGCAAATAAAATACGATTGGATTAGAATTCCACGCAAAAAAAATGCGATGAAAAATTTGAAGAGCTTCACTTTTTAGGACTTACAGGATGTTTCGGTTTTAATATGCCAACGCGACCTGAAAATATGTTCATAATTTTGCTCTAAATATCAACTTAAACAAAGGGGGAAGAAAATATGGGGAATAAAGAAACGGTTATTGTAGGTTTGAGGCAGTATGCCCATCAGAAAATTATCCTAAGCTGTAGAGTAGGTACCATTTACAATAAAAAAGAGAAATCAAAGAGAAAAAAAGGAAGTTAATGATGACGATTCAAAGCAGCCACGAAGAAATCAACAGCTTTATGCTAAAGGGAAGCATCGTAGGATAAATTCATGAGGCAATGCGGAAAAAAATATATACATCAGAGATACAAATTTCGGCACGCAAACTGCTAAAAAAAATAGGAAATTGGAAATGTGAGGGAACGCATTAAGGAAGTACACTGAGGATCTCACAATCCCTGCACGTTAGTCTACAGCCAGACGGTCGTGGCTCAGATATTTTGAGGTATAAATTCGCGAAAGCAGTAAAATATCCCGAAGATAAAATTAAAAGATAAAATAGAAACGAAAAGGTATTGAGGAAAGTGGAATAAGGAAACCCGCGTTGAAAATATACGGAAAAGAAGAAGGATACGCAACAAAATATTCTTGCCAGAGAATTGAAAGAAGGGAAATTTGGGAGAAAAACTCAACGAGTAAGACAAAATGATAAATTCGTTCACCAAAAAAACGTCGTTAATTTTCCCATATTTATTCCTTAGATTGGTTGACGGTAGCCCTACACCTGACCACAGTCATGAACCCGAAGTTTGTTAAGGTAGGTGAGGGCGGAGTTTGCCAAGTACCCAGCGATGGAACGGCTTATAAGGTGGAAGAAAATGAATAATGGAAAGGGATGAAAGGTGGGTGAAAATAGCTAATCTTTTGATTGAAAAAAAATAAATTTTGAAGAGAAATCTATTTTGAAAATCAAGCGACAGGAATACCCCGTATACCCAAGCTCACTAAGTATTAAGTATTCTGATCTTCTAATGAAAAACTAATGATTTAAAATATATTTTATGGAACGGTAAAGTTTTCTTCCATTTGCATTATTGAGCTAAACCAAGTGACGATTTAAACCATTGCACCATTACAAAATACTTCCGAAAATGAGGGTGATATAAATATTCATTATATTTTTATAAAATAAGTTTCCTTATTTTTTAAAGGATTATCAATTCACATGGTTAGTTGTCTACCACTAATTCAATTATTTGCCAATAAATAATAGTGAATATTTTCACGCTTCCACACGCTTTTAGTGTATATCTTAATTTTTTGGGGATTTGAAGAGCCCAAAGGTACCGGTTCATTTCGTGAAAACCGTTGTTTTTTCTCAAAAAACCATTAAACAATTTCTGAACTATTTCTATTCTATCTAACCGAATAAAGTATATATAAAGTTCACCATCTGATAGAAAGAGGAAAAATATATTCTCATTACTAGGTAAATTCTTGATAAAAAGTTCGATTATTAGGTTATGCTACGGTGTTTTTCTCCTTCATTGCATTTTACCACAAAAACCAACAGATAATCAAAGTTAATCGTATTTGTTCGATTTTCAAGTCACAATATAAATAATTACGTATTTATCCTACCGGCGTCTTTTTCTAGAAATCTCAGAATTTTCTCATTGCTCATTGCCATCATAAGCGTAGCAAAAAAATAATTTCTCAAAGAAAATTCTTCATGTATTGAATTCCATGCCGGATATAATTCGAAAATTAATATGCTTATTTCAATAATGTTACTGTACAATTTAACAAATTTAATTCATGAAAGTAAAAGAGATGAATGATTGGGAATATTAGAAGAGCTATTATTTTTTAATTCCATCACCTTATTACATTTGAGTACGTCTAAAGGAAGAACTAAAAAAACGAAGTATATATCCGAAATATTTACTTACTCTACCGTCGTTTTGGAGAAAATGAATCTAGAACGCGTTACGGATTGATTTATTAGACTATACACTTCATTCAACATATTTTCTCTGGCCAAATATTAGGTTATAGGGCTTAGGACTGACCTGAATTTCTGCTAAATAACTTAACACTAGGAATGAAAAAAATCGCTCTGTCATTCTTCAAAAAGGGTTCTTGGAAAGAAGATAAGCTTCTGCGTGTTAAATTTTCTTTCCCCGCTTTCAAACTCCTTGACTGCACCCGTTTTCCCGCAATCTACCACTCATTCCCGCCTCGCGTCCGAGACCTACTCATTCCTCCCTAACTTCGGCTGCCCCGCCCACACTCCGCAACCCTCTCCCCTCCTCTCCGCGAGGCATTTTGCATACGTTGCGCCACTGACAGCCGTGCAGCAGTGTCCAGCAAGGCATGCCTTGGAACTTCCGAGCGGTCTAATTCCGAATCAAACGCTCAGGTGTTACGGTCAACTTTTCCTTGAGAGTTTCCTGCATTCAGCGGTGACGATCCACCTCCGAGCTTAGTACACCTCTTTCTCTGCAGTCTCACTTATACGCTTGCCTTGAAAGTTTACACCTGAAAGCATTAAAGAATCGCAAATACAGAAGGGTTGAGTGAAAAATGTAGGCAGCGCTACTTTAAAAGAGTCTTCAGCGAAGTTTCTTCAACAAAGTGTCTTCTAAGATTTGTCTTCCACGTAAACAATGTCCAGCAATTATGCGCAGCGCATCATATTCGATGTTCTGGTTTAATAGAGAGAAAGAGAGGAAGATGGGCAACTATGGGATTCAATCAAGAATAAACAAAAAAAGGTCTTGAAAATAGACGCTGGTACACTAAAAAATAAGTGTCAGGAAGCCGTAATACCTCGTGCAGTCACTTCTGCATACTGAAAGGCATTGAATGAGTCGTCAATCAATCACTTCTCTGCTCGTCATATTCCAAAGGAACTTCTCAGCATACGAAAAACGTCATTGTAGTGAGCAAAATTTATGCTAACATTTTTCACTCTATCATCATAAGTTGTTAGAATGCACCGATCTCATCAATTTTGAAACTAAACTTATTCGTTGGAGCGCCTAAAAAAAATAAAATCCACACACATGAGAGGTGTTAAGGAGGGCCGTTATGTTTAAAAAAATATTTAATCGATTTTATTGTATGAAAAATTATTTTAAATCATAATATAAAATACATGAGTACTAAAGTGATTTCTAAAATCACCGAAAGTCTATCGGAATAAAATATTCGTCTTTATGATTTAAATTACGAAGTAAAACTCAACTTGAGTAAGTGATTATGCAAATTTATAGTTAATTAACTTTTAGTACTCATGGCTTACTTAGGAATGCATTACGAATGACCGTGTAACATAAACACCTTAACTTTAATTCTTCTTTCTGATAAGGGAAAATTATGTTCCATTACATAAGATAATATTATGCATAACAGAATCGGCTCAAGAGAGGTTGCGTGTAACGTGCGTGAGATTTAGTGTGAATGAGATGTAATTATTATATTCATAGAATGGACTGGCTGCTCAACATCACAGGTTATCAATTCGATGAATTGTTTGAAGGAGCACTTAGATATATATTGCAACTTGTCCTTCTCTTAAATTCCCTCACGGCTTCTTTCACTGACATCATCCCTCGTCCCCTCATAATTCATCCGTAGTATTCTTTTCTAATTCTTACCCTAGAGGTTTACTTCTGTTATGATCTTAAGTAAACTACCGTACCTCAGGAAAAATAATACAATGACAGACTACAAGGGCAGAACAATGAAAGAATGATGTTTCATTTTCTGGGGCATTACACTCATACGAAAAAGGATTACGTAAACTACATGGGAACGGAGAAACTGGATTTATAAAAAGGGAAGTCTGATGGTTATCAGATATAAACTCTTGAATTCAAAAATGATATTGGTTACACTAAAGCTTAGGATAAAAATGTGTATAATAATTATAGAGACTTTTTTTCGTGAGGTTATTGCGACGGGTGATTGATTAATTGTATCGTGCATTTTAGAAATCATCTGCTCAGACTAAAATGAAAACAGCACACTGTCCATTTATATATTTAATGTAGAGAAAAATAAACAGAATTAAGAGTAATGGTTACATTAATCAACAAAATAAATATGCCTTAAAACGTATCGAAAAATATGCCGTCTGAGTTGCAATCTATCGTCGCTGTCCTGAGATAACCAAAGGCCTCAGTGACATGTATGTACCGCGGTGTTAGTAACGCAAACAATTGCAAATATAGCGTACTGTAAGTTATTAGGGATGGAGAGGAAAAAAAAGTCGTCTTTGAAAATCACGACTTTCCGCACACACGCGAGCGGGAGAGAGAGGGTTTGGATGTTTCCACTTCTTCGTCCCCAGGGAATTGGTTGAATCGGTAAGTGAGGATTTTATTTCATTTCACTTCAGGCAAAATACTACGGCTTCGAAATCTAAATTTTTTATCCGCAGGCTATTGCCTTGTACCCTCGCACCCACAAACGGGGAGTTGCAATCCCTTGAGGCGAGTGCAGAGACGGTTTACTGCGCGTCTCGCCGGCGCAGCCAAATCTGATCACGACTCCCACACACACCGCCGGCAACAACTCCTCCAAAAAGGCCTCCCTTTTCTCTCCTCCCTCAAATCCTCCCCCCGTTGGAACCATCCCCTTCGTTCATCTCTCTCTTCCCTCCCGCGAGACTCACCCCGCCCTCCCTCCTCCCCCCCCCTCTCATCTACCTCAAAACACTACGATCCCGCAAACCCAGAGTCAATAAAGCTCCTCTCGTACCGACCCACTCCTTCCCCAATCCTAAGTTACAACTTGCGACTGCCGGTGGCTCCATCACTCCCGATGTCCTCCCTCCGTACGTACCGCCTCGTGTGTGTATGTGCGTGTGTGTGTGTGTGCGTGCGTGTGTGCCTGTTGTCGGTTTTTGACAAGACTTGTGGGGAGCCTCGAGCCCCCCACGCAGTCACCCTCTGCGGCGCTCAAACGGGAGAGACGATCTGGGTGCCTGGAGAGGAGAACGCGTTAAGACTCGACCCTTGAGGGGATGCCAGGACGACTCGCTGGAAATGTAAACAGCGTGCCCTAAGGGGACTCCCAAAACCCCCACCAACCCCCCCCCCGTAAACTCCGTGCACTCTTTTTGCGGGTAATGGTTACCGTAGTGATCCATTCTACCGGGTTGATTTTGGCGGGATACACTCGCGAATAGAATACTTAAGGAGATACATTTCCCACATATTTATTATTTAGGTACAAGTGTTCAATTCCATGAAGACTGTTTCAGGGAAAATTTTATGCGACATTTAAAGCCAGGAAATAAATTCTAAAGGAGTAAAGAAATACTTTATGAAAACCACCAGTTAAAAAATATATATATCTAAATCTAAGGGATGCACCATTTTGCACTAAGACTTAGGTTGTTTCAAAGCATTGCAAAGTACATCTATATCATCCAAAGGACGAAACATAGGCCAAGTCAAATAAAATGTGATTTATGTGAAAAGCGAAATCAGTTCATTATAACGATGAAGGAATTGCAGTAAATTACACGAAAAATATCAATTCCTCCTAATTTATTGTATGCAGTTTTAATTATGGGCATAGATTTTAGGGTACAAATGTAGCATAATTTAATAAATACCTAATTTTTGACCACATAAGTTATATACCCATGAAGTTCATTTAATACAAGTAGGAATTAAAGAGGTTTTTAAATCATAAATATGGTTCAGCATCCGAAGTAGGTACCTGGCTTCAATCGGGAAGTGGTTCTGGTACTTACTTTAACCTCTTGATTTATCAAATTTTTGTATTTTATTCTAAATTCTAGTCTAAAAATGTTTACATGAAAAATGTACAAAACAGTTTAATATAGGTAACTAAAGAGTTTAACGGCGGGAAATCTTGGAGAATATTCCTACCTTCCAGGGGAGATGGTTTTTCAGGCGAGGTGAATATTTCTTAGAATCGATGAGCCCTAGGGGTTAAAATCATTTCTTTTGAGATTACATAGGGACCCGTTAGTTAAAAAACATAGTTAAGACGCTTAAAATGAATATTTTCACGGCCTTTTATGAACACTTTCAAATTTCGCCAATGTTAGTCAACCATCTCATGTGCCGAGAAATAAATCTGATGATAGGGGTATAAGTTCTCTAAATTTAGGGAATAATTTCCTTGTAGTACTATAAAGTTATTATGGTAAATTCACCTCAGATCATAAGAGATATTTTGACAATACATAAACAAATATATATACTCAACCAGAATGTCTGCTTTACATAGATATGATGTGCACTTATTAGATGGCTGTGCATTTCAAGGGTCACCTTGCGCTATAAGTTTAATGTCATTCATATTGTTGTTTCACAATCTTCTAGCATCACAATACGACTTAATTTTCTAATCTAACACACATTGCTAATTAGAATGATACAGTAAATACAATCAAATCAGCAGGCCATTTTTTCAACTTCAACTCCATTTTTTATCTGGATATATTATCTCCATGGAATTCCAATGAAATATAATTAGGCATATACATTAAATATCTAAATTATTTATAGAATCTAAATTTTTTTTAATTGCTAAATTTCCAGCAAGTAAACAATTTTTATTAGTTTTATGCACCTAATGGTGTTTTCAATTTCAAGCTAAAAATTGCGATTAAACGTACATATTATTTGCATCAAATTTTCAATTTTGCATTCTTTGATTTCAACTAAGACTGCGATTATTGATTTTCAAGCTATTTAACATCTTGTCAGCTGAACTTTAAGCAATTTTCTTGCTATTCGAGGGCTGTCTAAAAATGATCTGACCCTATATTTTCACGAGCTAAGCTATGACGGTAAGGTATCACCACAATCCACAGTGGAGAGGGATACCTTCATGTGCGTGCCTGAATTTTTGCACCATCACCGCGTCCGTCAGTTGCTGTTTGGTAGCCATTGTGTTAGCTGCTGTGTTCTGTGTACGTCGAATTTCCAGTTCGCACGAGACTGTATACACACAGTGCAGAGCAGAGATATTGCATCAAGTTTTGTCAGGAACTTGGTGAATCCCAAACCGCAACATTTCGCATGATGTTTTAGATTCGCATGATGTTGATTTTGGCAGATGTTTGACGATGACGCCATGGGGGAAATCTAAACTTAGGAATGTTCCAACCAATTAAAAAATGGCCTCACATCTATGGAGAATGACCAGGGTTCTGGGAGGTCACAGACAGGTCGCAGTGCAGCTATCGTCGAGAAGGTTCGAAAGTTGCTAATGGAACATCGTCGTTTGACTATACGAGAAATCGTTTACGAGGTTGGGATCAGCAAAGGTTTCATGGATCCAATTTTTTTTAGGAGAAATTGGATAGGTATGCACCAAGTGATTGGGAAATTTGTTCCCAAGCTGCTGACGCAGAAATAATAAGAACTCCTTGATGTAGCGCAGGACATATTGTACACTGCCAACACTGGTCTTCAGTTTCTCTACACCGTAATAACTTGAGATGAGTCATAGATGTACGAGTACGACCCGGGAAGCTACCAATTTGAGAGTAGGGAGAAGGTAATGCAGACCCCCCCTTTTCAGAGGTGTTTCCAGCAGTTGAAGGATCGTTGGGTGAAGTGTGTGGAGGCGGAAGGCGCCTACTCTGGCCTGGATTAGGGCCTCAACCCCCTCAGGTATGCATCAACTTCTCCCGGCCGAAAGCTACGATTCTTATTAGACAGATCTCAGATAATATATTACTACTAATGCATTTTACTGCAAATAAATATGTTTCCATTGGCCAAATTGATCGCATCGTTGAGCTAGCTTCCAGCCAGATATGTTCGTGAATGCCATGATGAATGTGAAACTACTCATAAAATAATAATAATAATATCCAATATGAAAAAATAAAAAAATAAGATGAAATGTTCAGAAAAATTTATTTTTGCTTATTTTCTTTTTATCGTCATTTTGATACAATTGATGGTTCTTCATTAAATGAAAGCCTATTTAAAGAATGATATTTCATAAATTTTAAGCGGTACCTCTGATTTGCCAATCATTAGAACGTTATCTATGAAAGGAAGGAAATTATAGAAGGATACACATGCTTAACATTCATCTTCGGGTGCACTCTAAAACGCATTTGGAGGGTCCCAACAATATTAATTAATATTCCAGGGAATTAAATATTAGATTTCAATTCAACTAAGGCACATAATTCAAATACAGATCAAAGAATAAGGGCTACCATTCGAAACAAAGTATTAGAACAGTTTTAAACTTATGTCTAATGCTCTATTTTTTGCTTGCCTTCGTGCCGACAGTACAGGTAATGCAGGGCATTTCATTACGTGGAGGCTGCCTAAGTGTCACTTTGAGTTTAACTCGGCGTGAATATGTACATTTATTATTTTTTAATGGTAATTAAAAATTTTGCAACAGATCAAGCTTTGAATGTGTAGGTACGCTAGAAAGTCACTTCTCAAGTGGAGCACTTTTATTCCTTTTGAACTCACGAAGTATTTTCGCGCAGTTTTCACGGTAATTCATCGCCATAGTGGAAAGATAGGGGCCGCCCGTATGAATAATAAATCCGGCTGCAGTAAGGAGAGCACACACATATCTTTTCGGAAGGGAAATGGTGGCCACGCGATACTTCCATACCACACACCCATACCTCGCCCCCATACCACATCTCCTCACTTGGGCCCCCCTGAGGCAAGCTCCACACTTCCGACCGGAAGACGCCGCAAATCCTCTCCCATTGCACGTGTTTGCAGGCACGTGTGTGGTTGCGTGCAAGTGTATAACTCTCCAACCCGCAGCTCACACACGCCCCACCTTGGCCCTTATCTCGTGCACTGACTCGGGTGCACATTTTTGATCCAACGCTCACTCACAGCGCAACATGCGAAGCCCCCTTCCCTCTCTCTCTCTCTCTCTGACCTGCAAGGGGGGCTCTCTGGAGAAGAGGAATCGGCGGAGGTAGACGGACCTGCCGAAAGGGGAAGCAGCACGCCGGAAACGCCGGCGACGGGCGGCGGCCGCACCCCCCTCCCTCCTTCCCCTTCTCCCGTCTTCCTCCGTCTTCTCCTCCATGATCTCCGGAGAGTGGCCTCCCCCCCGCAACCGAGTTAGTTACGCCACCCCCATTAGATTGGGCATCAGGGAGGGGAGGGGTGCCGACGCGGGAGCGGAGACCGCCCTCCCGACCTCTGCTTTCTCCCAGAGATGTGGGTTTGCATTTCCCCCACAGCTGTGATCCACGTGCCCCTCATATAAAACTCCGCTCGCGTTCCGAAGCTCTTTGAGGTGCGTGCGGGAGGTGGCTTCCAGTGTTGTTCCTTTGAGCCTCTCCCTCCCCCCCAACCTCTCCCGGCGCCTCCATTTCCCGGCCTCCGCCTTGGACTCCGTAAGGAAAGATCCCGAGGCAGAGGGTTTTCAAAAGTGAGCGTCGGCCGTCGTTTTTTTCCCCGGCTATGCCAGGAGGCGTCTGCGGCGAGCGGGATGACGATGTTCCGCTCCGCCAGCGCGGTGTGCACCGATGGCTTCGGAGGAGGGTTGGAGCGCTGGATGGTAAGGAGTCGCCCTCTGCGCACGTATTCATAAGCGTCGGGGATTAAAGGGGTAGGACGTGTGAAAGGGGTGGGTGGTGGGGAAGGCAGGAAACAGGAGAGCTTGATTCCTTGCTCCGCGCGAGTCCGCTTCTCTGTGAGGAACAGTAAAGTTCCCGCACTATGTCGACGAAGACGAGACGCTGGCTGGATGAATTAAATGCTCTTGGCTCCCGCAATTAGCGATACCCCTGGCACCCACACGCACGTCGAAATGAATCCAGGAGGAGGTCGTAGGGGGTTTGGCGGGCCGATCGTGAGCAAGGCTGGGGATGAGTTCTCCGAAGAAAGGATCACCCGGCGCTTTGAAGCCTTCGCCGGCGCGCTTGGGAGCCTCCCGTAGGTTCCTTGTCGTCGCGGATTAACGCAATAAAATATGGGTCACCATTTATGTGCCTCACCCATAATTTGTGCCCTCCGTCGGCAGTTTGTGTGCCTCGCCTTCAGTCCGGTCTGTTCCTTAACCGGTTCCCATTTCAAAGGCGAATAAATGTTTTCCGACCTAAACAGCAGGGAAGGAAACGGTGGTAGAGCGTCAAACTAGGAAAAAGTAGGCAAACCTCCTCAGTGGGATTCGTGAGATGAGATACAGAGATTCTAACACGTGTACCTTAATCATTTTAACTATCTAAATTATTGATTTATGTTAAATTAAGTTATGAAAATACATAAGCTCATTATCTTTTCTTCATTTTATTTTCGAGACTAGGATTTAATTAGATATTTTTGGCTGACTGCTATCATTTGATCAAAATCGTATAATCATTTTCTCGAATACGTGGAATGAATGTCGTCATCAACATGTCATTGAAAAAGATTGATACGCAGAGGTCAGTTCAAATGAAATTAAAAGGGCATTTTACAACTTCTGATCTTTTATAATAGATAAAGACAATACCTTTATACAAAAATAATTGTAAACAAAGCTATGCTTCTATTTCTATTCTATAAGCTTCTTCCAGCTTTTTTATTTCAATATGTTTAGTTAGGTGCCATTGAGCTTAACGATTTGTGAATAAATCAAATTTGGACCGTACATTATGGTTCTAAGGAGAGAATCAAATAATCTGAATATTTTTGTTTTGAAAATTTGAAAAAATACATTATCAGATAAATACTGTTAATTTGTAGTTAACCAGATGCTAAATTAAAAATTATATTTAAATTTACAGCAAGGATGCAGAGCCATAGACTTATCTTATAAAATATATGTAAGCGCAGTAAAATTTCGAAAATTGTATAATATTCGAGAAGGGGTAGGTCATATGGTTTCATTTGTATTTATGCATATGATTAATTTTCCTACACTCATTTCTAACCTTTTTTCTCGTTACAATCTTTATAAATGTATGTTGTTTTAAAATACTAATTTAATTTTTGCTGTTTATTGAAACAGATTACTGCAATTATATTTAATCAGTTGAGTAAAATCTTCGTACTACTCTTATAATATGAATTTTAATTTTTGGACTATGAAAACAAGTGACTACATTTCACCTGTGACACTGACTGAATACACAAGTTTAGATCACAAAATGGATGCCAAGGAGAGGAGAGAACAAAAATTATCAGTACAATTCTTTAACGCCCAGAGATAATATGATTAAATTAATTAAGATACCTCTTACCTTTGGACCATGTGTTTCAGCACAACGTATCCATCATTCCCCTACAGCTATTGAAAGCCACAATGACATTTCCTAATCAGAAAAAAACTCATTCATGTCGACATCCATTTTTAGATCGGCGTAAACTGTCGTATACGAAACTCCTGCCAGACACTAGACACTGCCAGGAATCTTAAAAACGTTTTCCCTGTTAGGGACGTACCAAAGTTAATGGACTTGTGAAATCAGTACCTCTATTCATCTAGTATGTAATATAGACCTTAGAATACCATGCGATGAGATAAGGATTCCCTAATCGAATAAAATTTTCACGCACTGTTTTAAAAATATTAATTTCGCATTTTGAATTGGACCAACCAAAAGAGTTCTTCACAAATTGTTCATTTCCTCACATGATAACTAAGACTTCTTTGGACTGGGGAACTCATCATCCAATTATTAAGTTTTCTTGAAGACCATTTACAAGGACGCTTTATCTCCATCTGGTACCACAGTGAGGGCACTTTGCTGTTTCATCTTATGTATTTTCCTCCAATGTGAAGCTACCAAGACTTATTCTCGTTTCCATATTTCATAACCGCTTCTCCAACCTTAATCCTTGTTTTTTTTCCCCATGATTCATCATTCACTCCTATTAAGTTTTCCATTTCCAACAAAATTTTGATGATTAATGGGCACTTATTAAATTCCCGAAAGGTGGGAAATCCGTATGCCACTATGAATTCGGCTGCTCGTTTCAATTTTCATTTCTCCTCCTGACGTAAGTTTAAGTGGCTTATTCCAATGTAGATAACCTCTCTGATTTAAATCACAAGCGTTTGGGCATTTCATGAAGCCGGATTACGCCTCAAAGTAAGAATTAATCATTTAAACAAAATAAAACAATTAAACGAGAAACATTCAAAGTTTTTTTTCCATGCATCATCATCATCGTTCCCTTAATTAAGCAGCCTTGTGCATCCAAAAGGAAAAATAAAACATTCATAGCACTCCAATGTAATAACGGAGTTTATTCCTCATATTTGCATATCATTCGAGCATCCATTTACGTAAATTAAGGGCACAGCTGATGAAGTAAAGAAGTCTCAAAGGAGGGATTGCTCCTGCAGGAGAATAATATCAGTTCCTCACGTTATTAAACCATTCTTATCCCACACTGTTCTTCAGCGTATTAAGAGTTTGATGAGATATGGAGTAAAAATATTAATTTAAAATCTTTGAGCTGAATGCTTGCGAATTCAAAATACTATGATTCTAAGCTATTTTGTGGACAAATTGCAGTTCGAGGAATGGGATTTCTCGATAAACTATTGGAACCAGATTCAGTTTGTTAATAAGAATTACTCCACTTTATTTTCATATGCTAATGTTCCTGGTAAAAATTCAAATTTTGACCAAGAGGGTGTGATCCGTACTAAGTGATCTTTGCGCGAGATCATTCCATCATCTAGGCTTCGAAGCCCTTTCGAGGAACAGCCCCCGGGATTTGAATTTATGATATGCCATCAATTCACAGGGGGCGTAAAATGGCCTCGTTCGTCATGGGGCATAAAAATACGCATGCCACTGTTAAGCCAAGAGTAAACGTAAGTGATATGATTTGAGAAAGGAAAGTTGGATTTTCACAAGGGATGAGTTGGAGCACAGTCATACGTGACTCGCGAAAGAACAATATTTGAGAACGTGGACTAGAGGGGAGGTGAAAAAATCTTCAATCACTCGAACCTCTTCCACGGAGTATGACAAGAAAAAATCGTTGACGCGTGGAATCAATTTTTAGGATGTCATTCTCTTCAAATTTTCCTTTCTTTGCCCAGGAACCGATTCAGAAGTAAAAATTCTCTCTACGGAAACCATTGATAAGGAATATCAATAGAAGAATTCGACCCTCATTGCAGCCTAGATTCATTGAAACACTTGAGGTTTAGAGGAGCAGAGTGGTTATTTACACAGTAATAAGTAATTAGGATATGTGTAGAATTTGCTTCCACTGAAAACAAGGCTTCAAGAAAGTTATTGAAACATCAATAATTAACCATTTATATATTAAATATTATATAAATATTACTTAAATTAAGGTCTTATTAATTTAAAGTCTTTCGTTGTCTTTCAAAGATTCAAAGTCTTCTTAGTCAAAGATCAATCACCGTTATATCATTAATTTTCAACTGGTACAATACATCTAAATACATTAGCTATTCATTCGCCTGCGTGAGTGGTAGAGATTGATATTCCTCTCCTGGAGGAGCATCACTGCCCCATGTCCACCTCATATCGCTCCTTTCCCATGCTCTGTCGATTCCTCCCTCTCCCTTTCCTCTCACCCTCCTTTCCCTCGCGTCACATCAGATCCAGGAAAACCATCACTCAAATCTAAAGCACGACCGAGCTCCACCCCCGCCTCAGGGCTGCATGCTCCATTCCCCACAGTTCTTCCCTCACGCCTCGGGGCTATCATATCCGCCAACGACGACGATTCCGTCCACCCGCCCCTTCTTCCATTCCGCCGCGGCGCTCGGCTGGCTGCCGGCCCGGAATTCTGTAGTTAACCGAACGGGAATCGTTGACGAGACAATCGCCAGTCCTTCAGCCTCTTCCCCCCTCCCCCTTATCAACCTTCTCTCTTGACATAAATGCTGAAATTCCTACTGAGAGCTTTTCTGTGCCAGTAGCCATTACACGTTCAATTGACAGATGGTCGTCAAAAACTCTAAAAACACCACGGATAGATGTGATAAGCAGGATAAAATACGGGTACGTACAAATGCACACAACGTTTTAGGGAAATGAGTGACTCACTTGGTGATCGACAGCCACAACCTGATGGTTTGTGTTACTATTAATCTTATTTTTCAAATTCTAGGCAAGATGTTTATTCGTTGAAACGTGAATAACATGAGAAAAATTTAGCATAGTATAATTTTTCACGATTAGGAGGAATTTCTGACAAAACCTACCTCCCTCCTCAAAAGGTACGTTTCACAAGATGGGGGCCATGAAAAATTGTCCGTTGAACTAGTAGATCCAGCCTAAAGGACCATCCAGGGCAAGAATTATTTAATGAACAATCGCAGAAGCATTATGGGTCAGATCGTATGGGAGATAATTTTGATTAATGAATCCAGATGAAACTTCCCTTGCAAATTCTAATAAAACCTCATCTCTTTCCTCATACTTAACTTATATTATTCATTCTATTTCACACAAAAGTTCACACAAAAAATACCTGATCATAGAGAATGCGACAAAAAAATACTCGCACCAACGTCAGTGGGTACACTTAGAAGCAATAGAAAAATACCTAACCTAAATTACAAAAGTTCCCAACTATCACACTGGAAAATAAACTACAGAAAAACACAGTCCACCTGCAGAGACAATCTACAGCTCTATCTAAGTGCAGAGAAAAGTATTTTTCCAAATTGCAGTATCAAACATGGTATCATAACAGTTCCTAAAAATGTGCCTCTTGGTAGCATTGCTTATACCTTCACCCGAAGATAGTCAAATAAATCAACCTCTAACCAATGAGTAACATATTTTCTATGTGAAGAAAAGTTAAAAAAAACATCCTCCGCCATTAACTTTCAATAATTATCGATTTTACTACATAAGACCTTTTAGATAAAAGCATTGCAGTGATATAAGGTCCCGTCATCAATCTATAATGCATTATTATCCTAAAATTCAGTTGATCGAAAATCCCATCCGTTTTCCCTAAAGAACCACTCTATCTGCTCGACCTCTTCACTAATAATTAGAGACGTGCTCTATCTTCCCCCGCTTTTACATCCACAACTACACTAACACACCGCTCACACAACATGTCAGTAGGAATAATAGTTGCCTCTCAAAATGTGATTTATATATCTGCCAATGCAAGCTCTTCCCCGAATAATGCACCATTTCTCCAGCCCTAACCAC
>LYUA01000556.1:127158-140086 GCA_002093875.1 Calopteryx splendens | reverse complement strand
CTGATGATGTGACCTGCAATGGCCGCGAAAGCTTGGACGACAAGGCGCCATTCGCACCTGCTCCCGAAAGCGACTAATGCAGAAAATTTAATTGTTTTATTCCTCACGTAGCAATCGGAAAAGATACAAACTTTTATTGACTTAGGCTCTTAATTTACTCATCTCCTCTGCTTACACAATGCCCTGTATTTTTAAAGCAGCGATTCAAATTTTTTTCCAAATCTTTTGAGACATTTGATTATTATGAAGTATGTAACATCTAACATAATGTAGGGAAAAATTACTCCTGTGCTCATTAAGTATCATATATCATTTTTTATATTTTTTGGAAATAAAAAAATCACAGTAATGAACCCGAAGGTCGGTTTGCTAGGTGAGGGTAGAGCTCAGCCAGCACTAAGCACAACGGCGTGTGGCAATCACACATCACGGTAGGGGGACCAGATTCTTTCCCTGTATCGCCAGTAATTTCCCAGGATGATCTGATACCCGAGAAACAGTGCACAGGTTGGGTGGAGCATAGGGTATCCCGAGGTGTCAACCGGAATCGATCCCAAGACCTCCGGTTAGTAGCTCAGCGCTCTACCCACTGGACTACCGTGCCACTTTTTTTAAGAGATGTATGTATAAATAAAGTTATCGAAGTCTTTCAAACAACACCTTCATCATAAATCCTTCGACACATTAGAAATAAATCACTGCACAGTTCATGAAAAATTCTTTAATAATTGATTTTAATGTTGATAATGGGTTTACAAAGTTTCATCTGTCGAAAAATCGAAAAAAAATAAAAAATAAACCTCAAACAAATATTTGTGAATAGTTATTCTCTGTATTTTTGCGATATATTTAATATTACATTTCTCAAGTTTTCTATTTCATGATAATTATTATCATTTCAAAATCCGAAAACTTGCTTCACAAAATAGGGTGTTCTTTTGTTATCGCGTTCACTGGTTCAGCCTAAGGTTCGTTTTCTACGTGGGAAATGGGATTTTTATATTGTAATGGATCAGTTTCTGGGAAAATTTCTGAGAGAATACGTATTAGCTTTACGAAATCTCCTGGCACAATTATTCCAAAGTCACTTAACTGTTTTGAAAAAAGGAGATTATTGTATAATGAGAAAATTATATATTTATATATATATAATTATATATATATTTATATATATAATTATATATATTATATATAATTATGTATATATATATATAATTTTATGATTATACAATAATGTCTCCTGATAGCTGGGAAATTATTGAATGAGGACGGCAATATTATAAATTCATCTTTAGATGACAAAAAATTCGGCGATGCGGAAGGATATGGAGATATTTACTGGGACGAATATTCTTTTGGTTCGTCTGCTGAATTAATATAACAAGAATTGGAATTCAGAAAAGCTATTTAATTACACTATTGGATAAACATACGAGAAGATATTAGATGTGCCCTGTAAATTCCAATTTTACAGATGAACGTGCTATCGAGAAATGTAAGCTATTTGGAAAATTACTTTTTAAGCGAATTACGAGTAGATACTTTTATTGCACGGAGGATCATTAGTTTAAATAAAATAATCAATTACCTATGCCAGTTGTAGATTTTTTACTAAGATGAAGAAAATGCGAATTTTATTTGCAACATTGAAGCTATATATGCAAATAAATGCTCCTTTATAAGCCATTCAGAACGGCTTTTGAGAAGACCTTCGAAAAATAAAATAAGGTCATATGAAACCAGTTTTTCCGTATTTCGTTACATTTCTTCGTGATAGTTGAATAACGTACTGCCAATATTACCGATATTCTTCAACGGTTTTATTACAGACCCTTCCAACAGCGGCGGTCTAGGTTACAATATTAGTGTTCATGAATCCACTTCTTGCTCACTTCTCTTTGGGGCGTTTTCTTCCTCTATCTCCTTCTCTCCACAACAGTTGGGAAGGGTTTAAAAATTTACATGGAGCAGGGACGTAAAAAAGCTGACGGGCACTCTTACTAAGGCTTCTTTTGTTACTCGCAACGGGAAGGCATATGCAAACGTTATCTCTCCATTCTGTCACCGTCCCTACCGCGATCCCATCTCTCCCTA
This sequence comes from Calopteryx splendens, assembly GCA_002093875.1. Lineage (NCBI taxonomy): Eukaryota > Metazoa > Arthropoda > Insecta > Odonata > Calopterygidae > Calopteryx > Calopteryx splendens. The sequence goes on along the minus strand of LYUA01000556.1, from coordinate 137,992 downwards.
AGAGCATCTTTCTTCTCTCACTTTCCCTCTTTCTTTATCTTCATTCTGCCTCCACTTATATCTGAAAACCCGGGACAAGCGTCTGAAAAAACTGGCCTTAATAAAGAACACACTCGCAAGCTGGTAAAAAGCCTTCTACATCATCGCATAGAGAGTTTTTCGGGATATCCTCTTACTGGTTTAATTAGTCACTTACCAGATGGACTGTAACAAAAATGATTTCTTTTTTTCCGTATAAAACTTAAATGTGACCTCTTCCTTGAACTTGAATTGAAGATGAACGTGCACACGTGTTCTGTTTCCAGGTACATGCGTAATAAATGATAATTCTAATGTAAATTTAGTTTGCTTATCATATGATATGAGCAAGCCTTAGTGACGTTTTTTCCTAATTATACTACACTGACAATTAAAACGGATCTGATGGTTCTCATAATTCCCCTTAAACTTTCAAACTTTGAAAACTAAATTTTCAAAGACAATATATCGCATTGCATTGGCTATTTCATGGAGATATATGTGAAGTACCCCGGAATTGATTATGTGTATAGACTCTGAGACAAACCTATCCATACTTGAGTTATATATGGGTAAAAGTTCTTTATTAAAAATTGATGGCATCAAAGTAGTCAAAATTGACCATTCTAACGTAATGTCTTTAAAAATCTCCCGCAGCAATGCTTAATGCCTTTTTTGGAAGCTCTATCTAGTCATCCCAGATTCAAGGTTTAATGTGCTATTATATCCTCGAAACTACACTCAAAGAGTCCAACATACCTCATCATGTGCTCATTGATGAAGCTACCTATTTTTGTCTTCCTCACCATGATTGTAGAGAGATGCTCGTTACGATTTTTTATCAACCCAACCCTTCCCTTCATTATCGACTGAAATGATGTTGTAGGCTTCCGCTGTAGCAAACAGGAGTGTATGTATCGTTTTGCGTTGCTTCTCATAACAACGTTATCAGTGAAACTTTACTAACCACTGTCTATAGTCTCAGCTCCCACTATTGGGATATCTGCTGCGCTACCTTCACGCACAATAATTTGATTTTCCACGAGGCTTCTTTTATAACCTTGGAATAATATCTTTTCTGACTCCAAAGTTTCATCATTTCCATTCCATAAGTATTCAGGGAAATAAAAAGCGCGCATGCTGAATAAATTTTACTTTAATAATTAAAATTAGAATAGAAAATAAAGGTGATTAACTTTGTCAAAGAAGAGGATAATAGTGAAAAAAATCTAAATCTTAGAACTCTTATTATCAGAGCCAATTCGAGGAAAATCCTTCTGCTGATCACCAATGACTTTTTACAAGATATGCACATAATCAGCATTTCCCTAAATTCTTGGGCATGCTTCGCTCAATGGGATATTAATTTTACTATAAGTCACTTAAAGCTTTAATTGATGGGGCTAAAAAGTGGCAAATAATATGCTATATTCATACCAGTGGAATGGATATGAGTCTCACTAATTAACGATCTTATCGAATATTAGTATTTTGCCAAAATAAGATAAAATATGTTTAGAATGGAATCTACCTAAATAGATAACGCCCAACAATAAATTAATCCACGGAAAAACTTTCAATCATAAATTTCGCTGAACAGCTTAGCCTTGTATGTAAAATCAACATCCAAAGTGCCTGGAATACGCTGTGCAGAGTATATAAAAAAAATGCTTCATTTATTTGGCCAACTCAATTTGAAAAAGATCGTAGCATGCGCAATGAATCCCTCATGTTTTAAATGTGTTTTACGGCCAATAAGTATACATACATTTTCTTAATGAAAGCAGTTTTTTAGTTGTCAGGTAGTATTGAAAAAATAAGTAGGAACCAGATTCATAAACATAGAACATGTGACTGATCGAATATCATTTGTAAAAGTAAAAGGGGAATCAACGAAATTGGTTTTATTCAGGATTATATGCTGACAATTAATTGTAAGGATGGTGATTTAGACAGTGTATACTTCCGATCATGGGAAATTATTGCGGGTATTCCTGAAAAAGAACACCTAATGGTTTTGTGGTTTTGGAATTGGGTAGTGGGTAAAGGGAGAGAGCCTATGCACAGGGAACGACGAGGGGAAGGAAAAGTTAGAGTTTTGCAGAAGAATTGGATTAATTATAGCTAGTATATAGACGTAGGTGAACCTGGAAAAGCCCGGGTTACTAAGTAAGATATCATATAGGTAATATTATGGCTAAGCATAGATTTTGGAATAGTGTCAATAATTTGCATAACATCCCGGGAGCGGATTAGGAATCAGACAAAAATTAAAATCTAATGAAGTGTAATTTAAATTTCAAGAGATTAATTGAGAAAAAATAAGAGGAAATGGAATACAGAAGCTTTAATTGAAAAAAAAGAAATAAATAACAAAAATGCATTGACAAAATTCTTGGCTGGGACGACACAGTAGGTAAATAAAGTAGTAAAAAGAAAAGGGAAGCCACAGATAAGAGAAGAGAGGATTAGGAATATGGACAAAAATGTCAAGCAGAAGATTATAAAAACACATATAAAGGAGTAGAACAGGATAAATAATAAACTAAGGTGAAAAATACTTCAGAGGAAATAAATGTAGTTGAAAGAACAGTGTGAGAACAAGTACAGTTTATAGAAACAGGGTGGAGAAATTAATGCGTCGCAAAGGAAGGTGAAAGTTACCATGTGAAGAGGAAGAGACCCAGTAAAGATGGGAAGAATAAAGGGAAAAATATAAGGCGAAAATTATTTGGCAATTATGTCTAGAAATAGTAAAGGAATATTAAGTTGATAAGGATACCTTATGCCCATGCATATTTTATAGAGAGATAAAGAATACACAGAAGGAAATAAAAGTAAACAAGGCGGTGGGTATAGATTTAACCCGCATAGCTAACAAAGGGTTTAGGAAAACGCATAGGGAAAACATTTTGTGGCCTCTTTCGAAGTGTTTACGATGGAGAAATGTTACTAGAAAATTTTGTTGGATCAGTACTAATTCCCATCCTCAAAAAGGGAAACCCAAGTGTATATAAGGACTACAGAATCATAAGTTTGATTTCACAAGCAGAAAATGTGGTACTTAAGACCAGGAGGATAGAGAAAAGGGCTAAAAATTAACTTAAGAGTCAGTCACTTAGAGTTCAGAAAGGGCAGATGTACGTGTAATACTATACCAATAATGAGAACAAAGAAATAAATATAGAATTAAACCAAAATGTATTCGTTTCCTTCGACGAATTTAAGAAGTCATGTGATAGAGCGTATTGGGAACAAATAGTAAACTTATCTCTGAAGACATGCGAACAAGGGACTCTGGAGAGAAACACGTATACTGGAGGAATATATGACTTATCCAAAACGAGTATTTTAGTCATAGGTACTGCAGAAGTGAGAGTAGTGGATGGATATTCAGGATGGGAATTGATTGGCAGAAGGGTAAGAAAGCAAGGGCTGTCGGAGAGGTTAGATGAACACAAAAGTGAGGGGGTGTACACAAGAGAAGAGACGCGGTAGTCCAGTGGGTAAAGTGATCAGTAACAAACCGGAGGGCCCGGGTTAAATTCTGGATGACACCTCTGGGCACACTTTCACTCAAGCTGTGTAAAATTTTTCGGTTACCAAGCCATCCTCTGGAATCACAGGCGGTACAGGGAAAGTAACTGGTAACCCTACCCTGATGTGTGAATTTCACACAACGTATTAGGGCTAAACTAATGGGTGAGCTGTACTCTCACCTACCAAACCAACCATCGGGTTGTTTACGGTGATCTCTTTGATATTCTAGAGTAGGTAGAAAGCTCATCTATTTAGGAAGTGTCTTAGATGAAGGTGGGGAAAAAAGGTAGGAACATTAGCTGAATAATTTCATTGCGTACATTTTTATGAAAATGGGGGAGAAAATGACAAAGATGATGAACATTTAAAGATAATATTAAAGAGAAATCTTTTATATGGAGAGCATTATTGTACTAAGCGGAACCTTGGTCATTGAGGGAAGAGGGTAAGGAAGGGTTGGAGGCTTTTGGGATATGAGTTCGGGGGAGAATATAAAACGTAAATGAAAGGAATGGAAAACGAACGGAAAAATTCTCGGCTTGGTAGGTAGAAGAAATAAATTTGTCAGGAGAAATTCAAAGAAGTCAGGAAAAGTGAATGTGGGGCTTATTTAGTGGCAATGAATTTTTGAAAACTGTGATAGAAAGGAGATAGTGAGGTAAGCGAAGGAGGGAAGGAAAAGACTATATGTATTGGAGGTTATGAGACGATTGGATATTATGTTAGGTGGAAATCATGCAGTACTGAAGAATAGTTTATTGTGAAGGATAATAAGGTGTACCGGTGCTTATTGCCATAAGACCTGTATGCATAGCAGAGGAATGCTCTTCATCATTCAAAACTCTAACCCGTAGACTCTTATTAATAATAACTTTAACTAATATTAATAAATCAATTTAAAATCTTAACATCTTTAAAAAAAGGGCTCATTATTATCTAAAAAGATGCATAAATATTAAATTATTCTTTGAGAATAAATAGTCCTTAATCATTCAGAAGCTTCTGTATTCTCCTCGGTTCCTACTTTTATTCATTTCAAGAACACTAATTTTTGTCTTACTCTCAAACCCTTATAACCGCTCTACGAGAATCGGAAAACGGAGTATCCAGCAATTCAAGGCAACGCGGGTTTTTTAGGGCAACGAAAATATGCAGACAAAATACTTATCATCATCATCATTATTCCGGGAAGGGGTTCAATAACCTCACTAAAATCCGTCATGTATTATTTCTACAAAGAACGTCTAATTGAATTAGTAGGTTGCTCCGTTATATTATATTTTATTATAGATATAATGAACTAGCTTCTGACACAAAAACAAATGTAAAGATGATGTAAAATTCAGTCTCTGGTATTACTAAGTCAAAATAATTGATAATTATGACGGAGTAAAAACATTTCTTTTCAATGTTCACACAGTATTAAATTCATTCGATCATGGTTTTGACAACTTGTGTCATTGTCAAAGTCAATGGACCTTGATATTGACGCAGGTTGTTAAAGCCATACCGGCATGAATGTAATGCATTGGGAAATTTTACAGTGTTTTAACTCTTTCATCGAAAAGCTGATAGCTATCGGCATTGATATCAAAACATTTGTCTTCTTAAAAATAAAGTAAATAATTTCTCAATTAATTTCAAGAAGCACCCCCTAAGCCAAGAGGCACCCCAGGAGCCTTTAATATCACAAGCCTTCGACCTTAATTAACAAAAAATGCACATTCTATTAATTGATAAAGAAAAGTGTGTGCATTAAGTTTTAAAAATTCCTGTGTTTCCAAGTAAAAAATAGTGTGTAAGCTTACCTACTACAGTATAATGAGTGGCAATACTCGAGTGTACAGCATTAGCTTTTATCTTTATCCCCTCTTTGGTAATCCATTGAAAAACTGGTTTGACTGCTCCTACGATGAAACGTTTAAAAGAAATCCTCTTGGAGCTCGTGAATTCTTTAGTTGCGGAGATCCAAAGTGAATCCCGCTTTCGTTGGCTACTGAAATATTGAAAATGCATTCTCTAAATGCATGCAGCTCAAATTGAATCCAACCTGCAAGTTCGCGGCACGGTTTGGCTACTCAAAATCATGCTGATAATGTTTCGTAAAACAACATAATCGTAGACATCTCACCCATACCACACGGACATTAAATGGTAGCGAGAGAGCTAAAATCCCTACAGCGCGTACGTGGACTCAGACATTTTACCTGCTGAGATATAAATAGCTTCAAACAGCGATGTCAGCGAAAGATCCTTATCAATTATTTTTTTTTCCTCAACCAGTGGAGTTTTAAAATTTTGAATAAAATATACGGATTAAAAAAACGATCACCCCGATATCTATATATTTTTTTATTTCCATTTGCCTCGTGCCAAAGGGATTTTTGGGGTAATCCCGCGGACGCAAATGTTCCGGATGGGGAATGTAATAGGTTTGTTTTAGTCTGGTGGAGTCAAATCCCCTGAAGAAATAAGGGGGCACATCGGGATCGTGGTAATGGGGTTGAGAGGAATGGAAGGTGAGTGGTTACGGAGGGAAGAGAGGGCATTGGTTGCAGGGTGGGGAGGCGTAACGTGGTGTGGGGAGGCGTAACGTGGTGTGGGGAGGTCACGGGGGATGAACGCAACTGCTCTAGTTCCGTTGACTGCCGTCGCATGGGCAGGCGGTAATTTTTTTCGTCGTCTGACGTGTCTGCAGCAAGTTTATAACGTAAGGTGGTTATTTCACTTAGTTTTTAATGTTAATTTAATCCTCGTTCTTTCAAAGTATTGAGCTCAGTGAAAACAATTATTTTTGTCCTCTAAAAAATTCATGCATTAACCCAGAGAGCGAATAACTTCTGAGTGAATTTTATGATTCTCTTGGGACCACAGGTCTTGGGACTTTTAAGTTAATGCACTCTTTACCTCTATAACGAACTTGGATTACAATGTATCACATTACCCAGTAGGTATTATTTATTTTCTGTATTATAAATTTTTGACCACAGCGCCGTATTCCAGCTAAATTGCTTATCATTGACAGTAGTCTACAATACAATATTGCAATCACTTATTACGAACAGTCAGAAAGTGCCAAATGAAATTTACGATTCTAATACTGAATGTATAGTAATACGATTTGGTGATCGTCAGTCTTATTATAACGAACATCGAACAGGACACATACCATTTGAAACAAATGTTATGATTTTCAATGATTCATTATAATATATTTATTTTTTGAATACACAATATCCCACTAGGAGGATAATATCTCCTTCAGTTTGGGAATGAGAGGAGGTCTAACCCCGATTATCATAGGACGAATGATTTAGGCAAGTGGAATTTTCAACGAAGTTTGTCCTGCGGTATACAGTCTCCCATTTGATTGATTCGGGAGTTTTTCCTTATTCATATCAACCGTGCAAAATCTCCTCATCCATTTGTGCGTCGGGAACAAATTACTATTCTCCCTCCGCTTGGGCGATTCCGACCCAAAAAGTCGCATTTCTCTTGTGTTTTCAACCTCCATGTTGTGGTACACCGGGCATGTCTTCCTACTGTGGGTACCTTTTGCGCCCGGGGATGGTGGAAATGGATGCGGGTGGTTTCGGAGTTATTTTTTTTTGCCCACGGGTGCCCAGATTTTTAGAGGAGAGAGGAGTGCAAAGGAGCGGGAAAGAAAGGATGGAGCACCCGAGTGGGACAGGAGAGCCATAGGTCACCTCCGAGTTTTTTGTCACTCTCACGCGGAGGTGAGGCTAAAAGGGATGCAAGGGTGGTGATGGGAGAGAGGGGGCCTCCGTCGATGGGAGGGATAGGGGGTGGGTAGGAGTTTGGGGAGTTGTGGCGTGTTTGGTAAATGGCACAAGCTTTTAAAGCTGCACTCCACGGATGATATTCTTTCGGATCCATTCTTAGCCAGCTAAATAGAAAAAAATAAATTACTATGCTCGATTGGAATCAGGTCTATTCGATTGATTGTAGAAATCAACTACTCAGCTGAATTCTATCCCGTTCACAATATTACAGCGCTAATTACGGTTCAGGAGTAAAGGATCTACAGCGACCGTAAGAGTCAGCAATATAAAACATTTTAATTTACTTCAAAAATTTGTATCATTTTCGTTAAATTCTTCGGACTGTTAAGAGTAGTAATTTTAACGTTTCCTGCTAGCACACTTTATATATTATCGTATTCTCTACTGATTGAGGCTGAAATCGTTTTTTTCTATCTCAAAATCTATTTCATGAAACAAAATTCACATCCACTATTTAGATTACATTGCACGTTTATATTGATGAATATACAAATACTTACTACTTTTTAAGTACTACTAACTAGTTCATCCAACAAGGTCGTTAAGTGATTCTTTCTTGAAGCATATTTCACCAGAACCACTGCATTTCGTTAGACAAGCAAAGACAGTTTTATGTAGATATTTTAAAATCGTAATTTAAAATTAGCTTATTTTTTTTATAAAAGGTCATGGCCAAGAGAATGACACAAACGAAAATAAAAATTCCTTTTTTGTTGTATTTGGATGAAGTTAAAGTCTATATTTTTCTGAGAGAAACAGTAACAATTAGAAAGCCAATAAAAAAGTTGATAAGGTAAGTAGATATACTAGCTGTGTACATCCTCCATGAGTGGCAATTGTAAATGACATGGATGTAATGCTCTGTAATAAAGGGTTAAAAGTGAATTCTTCTAATCAAACGAAATAAAAATTAATGGAAATTCTAATTTCTACCATTACTGCCTCATTCATCATTGCATGTATTTTATAAAGTTGTGAATTATGCATTGAAATTATATTCATAAAATCGGGATCTGTGCAGAAGACTAAAAAAATAAAAGCGGATTATCGTTAAAACTAAACTTCAATTAATAAAAATAGAATCAAGGAAAAATAAAGCCACATATTTTGAGTACATGAAGATATCAAAGGTAACCAACCACAGATACCAATATGTAACAGAATAGCGCATTCGAAGGGTCTTTATAAAAACAATTTTACTTTAACCTTTCCGTGGCTCTAAGTAGTAGATTTGCGTTGGTTCCTGGGGTGGACAGAATAGAACTGAAGGAGTCTTGAAATGAAACAACGATTCTCTCTCTTGATTTCGCGTCACACAGAGAGTACGAAAAAAGTCGTTTTTCAATTATGTGGGGAAAAAAATGTTGACAACAGTGTTAAAAGGTTCAAATGAAGCTATGCACAAATTATGTACTTAGATAAAAAGGTTGACCAAAATCGTACTTATATGGAACGGAGGTAAAAGCAATATAAAGGTAGTGAAAAATCACATGAAGTTGATTATGAAGTGACGGACTTTCAAGTAATAAGAGCAACAAAATAGGAACGAAGAGGGTCTATAAATCTGCGATTTCACTTTTAATTCAAAATAAATGTGATTGTTGAAATATCATTTTGTCAATATTTTAAATATATTTAATGTCCATATTAATGTTTGGATGGAAACGTTGAAATGGACGCAAAGGAAAACGAGCAAAACATTTTTGGGAATGAATAGGGATATAGAGAAGGTCATTGGGAGAAATCCAAAGAAGAAAAGAAAATTGGATGCAGGGTGTAATGAGTGGCAATGGATTTTTGAAGACAGTGATAGAAAATAGAATGTTGGATAGGCGAGGTAGAGGGAGGAAAAATTAGGCATGTCGGGTGGAATGAAGGGTGGCAGAGAATATGCGTAATTGAAGAAAGGGTTATTGGAGGTATGTGTCCATCGGAAACCTACCTTATCGGGTAGATTAATAGTAATAATTAATTTTTATACGCCAGAGTCATGTCCATTTTCAGTTTAACTTAAGTCAACGATTTAAAAGTTTTTGTTAGTAATTCAATATATTTCACAAGTTCTCCATCAACCCTTGGATTTATCTAAGCTTTTTGAATGAAAGTGATGAGACTAGTCCTAAATCCGTTTAAAAAAAAACAAGACAATTTCGCGAATTTCGTATCTCAATATAAAAAAATTGAAATTAAACATTTCAATCTCTATCCTACCGCGGAAACCACTGATATGAAGTTCCTATTCAGATCGGAGAACGCATCTTCAACATGCATTAGTGTCGTAAAAACGCTTTAAAATCGCGAGAGAAAAAAATACTCCATCGACATGTTCCATGCGAGAATGGAGAGCCACTTGGAGAGCTCGAAACATTCCCACTCCACACTCACTCTCGGCTCCTTGCGCATATTGCGAGCACGGATCTCCTCCTGGATCCTTCCCAAACATCCTTCCTAGCACTCCGCCAGGATTAAAACGGACATTTTCCCCCTTACATTCCAATCATCCAATGAAGGATACGTGTAGATGCACTCCCTTGCGCGGGGCCGTGTTGTGCGTGTGCCTGCGCTTCCCTCGCGTGACATCGACTCACGAGGGGCGCTCTCGAGTCGCCGNNNNAGGGAGAGGGGAAACGGGGGGAGTTAAGGAAGAGGTCGTTGGGGGTGGTGTGGACGAGGGTGGGGTATGTGAGTTTTTCGGTGGGGGGGGAGGTTGTGAGAGGACAAGGAGGTGGGGGGAATTGGGAGAGGAAGACGCTTGTCTCTTACTCTCTTACTCATTGCGTGATTAAATCTCTTTCGCCCAGTTAACCGACATCACCACCCTTCGACGCCTACTCCCCGTTCTTCGGCTCTCGCTTACTCCGATTCCTGAATTCTCACCCCGCGCCATTCCTACGGGTGGCTGCTTTTCATTTTCTTTATACGTCACCGATTCTCAAAATTTTATACTCATTTTGGCTCCCAAAAGTTCTCTAAACGGCTGCAGTGACATATTAAGTGTAGCAAGTTTCATCAATTAAATCGATCCAGTTGGTCTAAGAAATATTTATCTAGCACAGTGAACCAAAGACATAACAAATATAATTTTGACAGGTTCTCATTAAATTTATTGGTCAAATAAAACTTCAACGGATGCATGCTGTTTTGATTTCTAACACCTTTGGATCCTTCGAGACAAACCATGGGTTTACGGCCCAAGAATGTCACTTTGATGGTCTCCGTTATATATCAGTAAAGTTAAGTAATACAAAGAAAAATAAAACTAGCTAGTCATCCATATTAAAATGTTTTATATGAAGAAAATACTTATAATATTTCAAATAATCTCTTCACTGCTCATCATAATTAGTTGCGACAGGATTAGAAGGTAAACTATAATGAACTACCACCAAAACAAAGAGAAAGACCTCCAAACGCTAAAGCCAGTCTAAGGCCCGTATTCAGAAACGCCACTACAGTGCCCACTACCACTACAT
>LYUA01000556.1:84500-95609 GCA_002093875.1 Calopteryx splendens | reverse complement strand
GCGGAGGGGGGACGGGGCATGGGGGGGGGGCGAGGGGGATGGGACGGGGGCGGAAGGGATGAGAGGGGGCATCACAAAAGGGAGACGAAATGGATGGATGGATTGTTGTCCGGGAATCCCCGGTTCAGCCACCGCGGCGGCGGCGTTTCCGTGGAAACGACCACTGATGCAATTAGTCGACATTTGACACAATTCAAACGGGGAATTATGGGTGAGGGGGGCGGGAAGGGGTCAAGCGTTTGGGTCGAATGCGATAGTGGCGCGAGCTTAGTTCGACTGAAAATTACTTCAATCCTTGGACTAAAGTTGGCTGTCTGAAGAAACTGATCTGAATCTGGCCAATTGTGCCTAACAGCGCTAATGTGGTGAACGTTAAATTATTCTGAATTTTTCTTTCCACAACTCTTCCCAATGTATCACGGTAGCCCATCTAGTTGAGGGAAAAAATTGTTAAGGAGGAGTGAAATATATGAACCTTTCTATGCAATAGAGCATAATATATCTTTATCACTATCATTTTCAATGTATACCAAGAGTCGTACATAGAAAGACGTTAAATACCGTCATCTAGCTTAACAACGCCTCTGGTTACACTTGTGCTAAACATTAAGATTTGCCTCATGAAGCAAGGATTCCTCAAGAAAAGATATTTTGGCAATTTATAGGCATCATATTATTACTTGTCAATTACTTAAATAATATAGCAATTGTATTCTATTATACAACTAATTATTGAGTTTATCCAAATATAGGTTAAAATGAATCGGACTTTATTCAAGACTGAGTTCTTTGATCAGTAGAACGATCTATACAGTCTATATTTAAAACTATTATCTTAGATATCTTAATAATATTCAGTCAAAAATATAAAAAATATAAACGGCCGACGAATAATAAAAGTCGAAAGCCTCCTTCAAAAATGTGTGTCCTTTTCAGTATAACTGTGTTTTTCGTGTGAATTTGTGCCATCCAATATATATATATATATATATATATATTATCGATCACCAAAATTTCGAAAAAAATAATGAGTTTCTGTATGAATATTAATTTCTTTAGATTTAATATTATTGGGCGGCTTGGCTTAACTCAAAGCAAAAGAGGGGAGCCTTTCGGTAAGAAAATAAACGCTAATTATTGAAGCCACTGCAAACCATTTTGCTCGAATTTTCGCATTTTACACAGATTTGTATTTGTATGATTCACATTTATTTTAATGGGGACAGAAGGTTAACCGGTAAAACCTTCAATTTAGTCATGATACAATTTGAATACTTAAATTATACAAGAAATTACAAAAAATTTCCACATGGACGCAATAACATTGCTCTTAAACTATAATAGATAAGAATATTTTTTTAAATACCAAAGATACTCTGGACCATGGGGTCAGAAAGAAGCCGGTTCACCACCAGATGTAAGAGTAGGTATATGATAAGTGTAGTTTTAAATGCTATGTAAATGATAATGCTATGGTGCAATCACTTTGCTGAATCATTTTGAACAACTATTATCCTGTAATGACTAGGAAAAAGAAGGGATAAAACCACCCTATCCCAAATGCTGGAAGGGATGGACGTAGGAGAAGGCTGACTCTGAAATTAAATCGTTTTAAGGACTGCAGATAGGATCCTCATCCTGCTCTTGGCTGTGGAAAAACCTAGCGACCGAAGTTAAAATTATTCACTTTTCTTTTATTCCAGGTCGATAAGTTGGAGCTGAATTCCTCCATTAATTTTTAAAAATTTAAAGATTTTGTTTGTAGCTTAGGTTATGGCGTATTAAAAAATCAATCAAATACTCAAATTGGAATCTTGTTCGAGGAGAAAATACGCTACCTGTACCACGCTTCAATTTTTTTATTCACGGTTTCCACGAATCACTTAAAGGGCAGGCTGTGAACAGTTATCAGAAAAAAAATAAATGTCGATACACTCTCTTAATTGATATGGAACAAGCGCAACGGCATGGACGGACTCCAATTTTCCGATGCCTGGCAAAGCTTACTAAATTCGTTAATTAATAAAAGTTTCCGTCCGCCCTCCATGCAGCGATACTCACATCGATTATTGGGGTCGATTGTGATTTATGGTGAGACTTTAACGCGAAGAGGATCGTTTTAGTTACAAACTCGCACTCACGCACGCACGCACACAGCTACCGCCGCTGTTACGTCCTGCCGGCATCGCATTTTGGTAGCATGTGCGGGAAAGTGTGTAAGGACTTTATCGAATCCTGGAAATTAACGACGCAAGGGGGGGGTCTCTTCGGCGGTATCATCTGTCGGCGGATGGCTGAGAGGCACGGGAGTGACGTGGAGGTGTCACGTGGTTGGTGTGGGAGAGGAGGAGGGTGAGAGGAAGGGATTAGGGGATATGGTGGTGATTAATAAGAGAGGGGAGGGGGGCACGACGGGGTGAGACAGAGGGTTGGGAGGGGATAATGCATTGTCTGCGCCAAAGAGCCTATTGAACCTATCCGCCCCTACTCTCTTTAATGCCGACTCCACCCCCTTACCCCCACCGCCGCCTTGGCGCGCGTGTTGCCATGGCGACCGTTGTGTGCCACTGCTTCGTGGCCCTTAAAAAAAAGGACTTGGAGGAGGATGGAGTCTCCTGAACCCCCCGGCCTCCTCGCCACGAGAGTGAGGGGGTGTACAAGAGCTAAAGAGCTTCTTTGTTGTGGTCCGAGGGGATACTCAGCGGTCCACTCGCACTTTTCATCTCGTGTTGGACCAGACTGTCTGCGGAAACTTTTTTGGGTTGCATGGCGGTGGTTGCGCGGAGGGTTGGGGAGGTTTGGGAGGCTTGAGAAGGAGTCAAGGGTCAGGGTGAGGAGAGGTGGGGGACAATGGGCTCGAAATGAGAAGGGAGGGAGAGAAAGAGGGAGAATAATGCGCATTTCAACGGGATCTAATAAGCACGACTCTCGGCAGGATTTCTTTAATTAACAAAAAATGTGTAATTACGCTCGCGCTTGTTTAGAGAAGCTAAAATGCCGCGTATGATTCCCTTCTGTTATTCCTTGGCTTCCGAAATTTCTTTCTTTTTCTCATTGTACAGGGTAGTAATTACGTTTGGAATGGTACCACATAATACATAATTTTCATCAAGCTTTCTTACAGCAAAACAACCTAATGATATTCCCCATTATCAGTTTCAGCAGAGAAGATGATCCTTGCTATATTCCAGGAGTTTTGGATATCGTTAAATTAATGAAATGAATATGATTACACATTTCGGCGAAATATGTGGTCAACATCTGTTTCTACGCTATCTATTTATATGGTGACCTTATAGCGCATAGCAGCAATTAGGAAAATAGAAAAAAAATACCCTCGTTAAAATTATGTAAACGGGAATAGATTGAATGATTCGCCGAATTTCCTGTTACTCAGCGAGTTGTTTACTCATTGCCATTCTAACGAAGTCCCCCGAAAAGTGTACAGATCACATCTCCGGAGTTTGCTCCATTTGCACTCTAATTAACTACTTCTCCCCTTACTCTGTCTTTCGCCTCCGCCATGCTCATTTACCCTCCTTCCTCTCTCCTTCTCTTCGAATTTTGATTTCTTCAAGCTCATTTCCCACCTTAGCCTATGCTTCCTCTTTGGTCTCGTCCCAGCTTCCAATCTACCTCCCCACCTACTATAGCCTCAGGTAATTATACACCATAAGTATACATTGCAACTCATTGAAGCTCTTTCAGAACCCACGATTCGAATGTTCCTCTGTCTCTTTTACCTAATCTCTCACAAGAACAGTTTCCTCGTAATTTCATTTCCTCTCCACCCACTCTTCCCAAATTCCCTTTGTCTTGCACTGAATATTGTTATGTGAACAACTGACGGAGTGAGATTTCTTCCAAAATATGTATTGTAGTTCGGTCGCCCCAGAACTCTCCAGAGGGGAGGTAAAACATATGATCAAGATAAAAGTGATTTACTTCTGTAATATAAAACTAGGTAGCTTAAATTATTTAAGAATAAAATACAAATATGCTTCTAAAGCATAAAATCACACATAATTGGAAAATTGATTTTTTTTCCGATCAATTTAAACTGGCGTAAATGTTATAAGAAATTTAGCTGGTATTATTTCACAGGGTGATCAATAATGGAGGTTTGGAAAAATGGTTTTTAAAAATAAATCGTGTTTAAAATTTGAATGCATAATAAAAAAAAATATATATATATATATATACATATATTTACCTATATATACATATATATATACATACATATATATATTATATATATACATACGTACACACTCAAAAATTCTCACCCATAATGAATGTAGAATTGTAGTTTATACAAGAGGGTCACCATATATTTTTTTATTCGCATAATATATTTTACACAAACTTATATTAAGCTGTTATCTAAATTTTTAATGCATATCTGGTACATATTTAATTAATTTGAGAGCCGTATTGCTTCAGCAGCAGGCGTTGAAAATTGAAATATCTTCAGTTCTCCATACCCAGCGATAGAGAATGAAGGCAATATGTTGCATTGAAAATTTCCTTCACTTGAATTTACTGTCGGCCGAGGGCTATATAATACTAGAGAAGGATTTTAAAATCTCTGTTTTCCCTAAAGCAGAGATAAAAGATGGTTTAAAATGTTTCAAGAGGGAAGCTTATCAACTTCAAAGGAAGGTAGACCTGGAGCTCAAGGCACTGCTCCATCTCGGAAGTAAGCATTAACTCCGCAGTTACCATTGCATAGGAAATCTTCAGAATAACGTCAAAAGCAGAATCAAATATATTTAAAATTTCATTGGGTGCCACCTTGGTAAAAAAAATAATGCATTAGAGACGCAGTTTTGGGCGGTTGGTTCCGAGACTGCTCATACCAGAAAACAGGGCGTGCGCTGAATATCTCACGAAAATCAGTATGAAGTGTGATCCTCATCATCCCTATAGTCCTGGCTCACTTGAATTTTTCCTTTCCCCTGATCTGAATTTGTCCCTATTCTGAATCTTTGTCGAAAACGAACAGTTGCCAATGGCGAACTGAGCATGTTTAAAATTATAGCAGCTGCTCTGGACGTAATACTTAAGTCGAATAAATGAAACTTGTAGCATTTATCAATTATATTTCAGGCTATCAAACTAGTATAAAATTAAATTTATGCACAAACTATTATGCGAATGAAAAAATGCGCGACCATTCTTTATTAAACAGCACTTTTATGAATATTTATATCTATATGCTGTGCATTTTAGGGTATAGTTTACTTATTAGTTATCTGTTAATAGAATTTTTAATTAATTTCGGTCCTTAATTAATTAAAATTATGACAATGACCATTAATGGCAAGATTAATATGCCCATGAATTATCATTTCATAACGTTATACGAAAAATAACATTTTGGTAACCTTATTTATTAGTATTAGTAAAACAAATAATCACAAATATTTAATGACTAGACTTCTTCTTCTAGTCTATATCTTAAAATCCAGAATAAATTTGGGTTAAATGCCTTGTTTAGCATAATTTTCCCTATTCAAGAAAATGATTCAATTGAGACTATCCACGGTATTCACTGACCAGGAAAACGTCTATTCCTTTGGTCGGATAAACCGCGGGATAGACGTGGATGCGATGGCTTTTGTCACCATTTTTATTTGCAAATTTTAAATAAAAGAGCAAAATAGGCAAAAAATATTTTGTGAACATTTCCATAACCAAAATGTAAACCCAATAAATAGTAAGTACCCACCCAAAAGTAATAACCCACCTTTGATTTTTTCTTATTGAAGAGCATGGGCGAGTAAATATTATGTAAAATGGTTCCGAGGCTTGACATTTTAAAATTTTGTTCCCAAATATAGCATATGGATATTTAAGATTACACCTAGTATACATGCTCTATTTTTGTATTAAAAAAATATATGCCCTAATCTTTATGAAACTCATCCAGCAACATGAAATCAATATAATTGAATTGATGGCTCTACTAACTGGTATTGCTAATGACTACAAGTTGATCATACTCCGCTTGTGATCTCAACTATTCATTCTAAGATATACTACTCTATCGGCGAGATTATATATGCATACGGCATACTACTATGCGCATAACTAAGCATAAAACAGTCCCCATCCAATGCAAGACGAGCTGTTAGTAGGTGTTGCAATTAAAGACAATAATATTAGGATATTAACTTGGAAATTTAGGAAAAACATTGCGGTAAACATCATGTGCGGAACATTTGCCATTATTTTGATCCCCTATCTTTCGCAGGAGAGACGTAATTTTAAACCCATCCGTTCTGCAGTTTATCTCTCTGACCATATTTTCGTGATCTCTCCTACCGTATCCAAATTGAAAAATATAAATTCGTAGTTTCCGCATCTTGTGCACTTTTTTTGTGGAAGACTATTCCATTTGTTCAATCACGTCCATTTTTCCATATCTCTTCACTTTGTGGAGTATCTCCGGTGTAAAATTATAGCTACGGTTGTTTTCAAAGGGATGCTTAACGAAGTTGGACTTCGGGTCGTTAGTCCTGAAGCACCAATTGCGCTCCTTCATCCTTGTTTCAAAGGACCTGCTGGTTTGGCCGAAGTACACTACGTCACAGTTAAATGTTTGGCACGTCAATTTGTTATCCCCTAATTGGGAGAATAACTTTCCTTTATTTTTGCCGTTTCTCATACACTGATGCACGTTCAATTGATTGAGGTGAGCTGCTCTGAGACTAGTGGGTAATAGATTGTTTAGTATATATGAAGGGCTAGGGATGAAAGTTATTTTGAATAATTAATCTTCCCAATATGTCGTCGGCCTAGGGACATCGAATACCACTTGGACAAGCTCGAAGACAAGGTATGGATAAGTTTCCTTCCCTGTGTTCCATGCATATTGTTTCGCTACTGCAGGCGGAATGGGTGTGTCAACGTAAAGGTGGCGAGGTTTCTCACAATACTGACGAAATAAATGCTCCGTCACATTAGCAGCAGGTCTGGAGAGATTGTCCATCAATGATCCCTCAATTCCCAAGAACTTTTATTGTGTAAACCCATCTCTTTCAAATGGGTTGACAGAATCTGTAGCTAACATGCTGAATGAAGATAACTCAAAAGATTCAATCGGTGAATTTCGTTCATAGTCTTCGCTGCAGCAAAACTAAAAATAATTCTACATTTTATTAACCTTTAAATTTATTAATCACTCCAACATGGATAATATATTCCAACTACTTTTCTTAACCAAGAAAAGAAGGTTAAGTGTTTTGAAAACATTAATACATAAGCTTGAATACGATGCCGTTTCATTTTTCGTACGTTTTTCTTCTTTAGAAATCCAACGCTCTTCATTTTCTCGTTGAAGATGCATTAAGATGAAAATTTAAATATTTTATAAAAATAAATGATTTTGTCGAATGAAGCATGATGTTTCGATAAGGAAATTCTATGTGAAGCTAATTTTTCCATCAAAAGTTATATTTATCATCTCTGCCATTCTCCTGTATAGTTTCAATGAAAACTAAAACTAATCTTGGTGAGTTGATAAATATTGTTTTAAGAAAATTAATATTTGGAAAATTGAAAGGATTACTACAAGTCACCTGAGCCCGGTATACTTCATTATCTACCGTCATATATTTCAGGCTCCTTAAAAATACATTAAAAAATTAATTAGGCAGTAATGAAATTTGAATTAATGTGCTTCCATGATGTTGCTTTTCGATTGCAGTACATTTTCAGGGGTTAGAGAGCATATACAAAATAGTCAAATTAGTGAATTGTATGGGAAGATAAAATCAACAATTTAGTAGTATTTAAAAACATCAGTTGTTGTAAGATTGTTTTGAGAGTAGTGACCGTTAATAATCGTATTAACGTCTCCAAGCATTCTCTATTTATGGAATAATTCCAGGTATTTTCAATTAGCTTTCTCATTCACATACTCTGATTGGCCAAGAATACATATCAACTCCGATTCCTGTGGGAATTTCGTCAAGTCACTTCCTTCATTATTTTCCGTTTTAATGGAAAAAACGACGAGATTAACCACCTTTTGCTGCCTCTTGCAATACTGAAATATTTATTCCTTGTTCTACGTTTTTCATTGATTAAATATCGTGAAAACTTTCGCAGCTCGCCGTCAGGAAAATTTTTGTCCCTTGGTAGGCATGATTCAATGTCATATTCAGAGTAATATTTTATAAGCACTAGTAAAACTTTTAGTTTTCTAATAGCTCAAAAAACTGACATATTCTTAATATATACCTTACCTTACCTTAATATATACCTTAATATATTCTTCATATACCAATAGATCTAATAGTGCGTGTGCTTGTCCCTCAGATTCTTTATTACGTAATTATTTTTCACGCGGAATCAAAAAAAATTTCCTCTGCCCTTACTTCCATTTTTGCTGTGGCTACGTAACTTAAGAGAAACTAAAAAAAACTAAGTTCTCTGATGCATGATGAACGCTGAAGTTAAACGTGTTCCCTTCAATTTTGCAGATAAGAAAATGGCACACAATATTAAGGCGGATTTTCCAAAAGTATGTAAGATTATTTTCACCCTTAATACTTCTTTCTTCGTGAAAATGAATGGCTTTATCCATTTGAAGAGTTGCTGTTGTAGAGTCGCAGAATAATTTCATGGTTAAAAAAATTTACTCACTCAACCCTAATACTGATTTGATTAATTTTCAAGAAAGAATAAAAATAAAGAAAATAAAAGTATGAATCCGAGTGCAAAAAATTAAGTTTATAATGGCAATACAGACAAGGCAATACCAAGTACCACAGGCATGTATTCTTAACATAACATGATTTCTGAAAATAAATAAAATCATATAATCTTCAAGACTTAGGTTCTCTTTGAACTGGTTCCGAGATCCATTTCGCTCTTGGTCTTCCGAAGTCTTTCTTCCCTTCTGGTTTACCTATACTCCATTGCACGAGCTTGTAGCCTGCAATTCGGTATTCTACCCAGATATTTGCATTATCTTCTTTTTACTTCTATTCTTTGTCCAGCAATGGTTCCACCACAAGTTCTTTTCTTATGTCTAAGTTTCTCTTTTTGACTGGGATGGTATCCTAGAGTGCTTCTCATGAACTTCATTTCCACTGCTTTATAGTATCTTTTTTTCTGGCTCCGTAGTCATTAAACATTTTGTATTAAAAAACTTTCTTCATGTTCAAACATTCTTGTTACTGTTCTTCCCTCATTCCTTAAGTCTTTATGAATTGTTCTGCATATATTCCTAAAAAATTAAATTTTTTATCTAGAATAATTTACGTCCCATATTTAATGTAGTATCCCAGGTATTTAAAATATTAAACTTATTCTATAATATGTCCTTCTATAAATATTTCAGTCCTTACTGGTTTTTTCCTATATACTTTTAGTTTTTTCTACTCATATATGTAAGTCATATCCTTTTAATATTTCATTTAGATCATATACTGATTTATGTAGTTTATCCTCGCAGTTTTTTATTAGTAATTTGTCGTCTTCATAGAAAATGTCGTCGATTACAAATATTATTTTCAGATTCCGGAGTCAGCATATGACTTCCATGCATATAATATCGTTCATATATGTTCATGTATGTCTCAGTGAAATGCAGCAGTCCAGTCTTACTGTCTTGTTAGTGGGATTCTCTTCGCTAATTTTATCCCTATCAGTAGTCTATGCTGCTTTCATCAAAAAGACTTTTTAAGGCTTCGATAAGCTGTGGAGCAGCCTATCTCCTCAAGAATATCCTACAAACTAACTATTGCCATTGTCAAAGCCTTTTACTAAATCTATAAAGGCTGTCTTTCACAATTAAACTCTCTTTCCGCTTCGATTATTTTTCTCTTTGTGAAAATGACATTGGTGCATAATTTTCCCTTTCTAAATCCCAATTACTATTCTGATAGGAGATTATCTGCTATTTTACCCGATTATTTAGTACTCTTGTGCACACATTGTAGGCTGTATGTAAAAGAATTATTCCTTTATACATACTAATTTGGGTCTATGCTATCATATTTCTTGAAAAATGAAATTACTTTGGCCCAGGTGCAATTCTTTTGGTCTTAATTTTATTTTCTGGCACATATTATAGAAATGGAGAAGACGTAGGTAAAAATGCGTGACTGAATTCTTTAATAATTCATTTTTTATACCATTTATGGCCGTTCCGATTTTGTGATTTTCTTCGTGCTTCCATTAACTCTCAACAGAGAGGTCATCTACCTCAGCGTATTTGTGCGTCCCTTTATTCTCTATTTATAAACCTTTGAGTGATTTCTCCTTTTCAACATTTTCTTTTGTCCAACCAAAAGCTGCTTTTTTTGCTATACTATGAAAAATATGCAGTTATTCTTTTAAAAAATCGCTTTTTGTAAAAGCTTAAGGTTGAATATAAATTCCATTTTGATACAAGTTCTTTTTGTATAATAACTATTATTTTCATTTCCTGTACGTTTAAAGCTCCTTTTTTTTCTAAAAGTTTTAACATTGAAATTATTGAATTTAACATGAAATTTAACATGAAAATGGGCCCAGGGCCCATGTTACGGGCCTCCTTTTGCTTAAATATATTCTATTAATTTTTCTATTCTCTTATTTACGATGAACGAAGTCAATTATAGGACTGGAGTCTCTGGTTTCCCAGGTATACGTACATACTTATATGTTTCTTCGTTTTACAGGTTGTGGATATATTGTGTTCTGTGGATATTGGGTCATTAAAATTTGCAAATCTCTTAATTTTTCCACATTTGAGTTTTTTTTATTTTCTTCACACGTTTCCACCACATTTGGTATGCTTAGAAACCATACTGTATTTTTCTATATCTGACTATTAAAACCTCATACCATAAATTAAATTTGTCAACAATTATTTGAAGATATTTATAGAAGTCTTCTGTTTCTTCCTTTTACCCTTCTTTGGGAGTGTAAACACCAACCAAAATAATTTTTCTTCTTTCATGTTTAGTTTCATAGCGATGATTCTGTCATTGACACACTAAACCTCTTTCATTTTTGATTCTCAACTTTTGTCAATAAATATTGATACTCCCTCCCTCCCTCTAATTCTCCACGAGGAAACAAAAGGACGCAAGCTGGATGCACTGGAGCAGT
>LYUA01000556.1:59222-70413 GCA_002093875.1 Calopteryx splendens | reverse complement strand
TGGGTTTGCGTACAGGGAACGGGGGCGGATTTAGGATAGGTTAAGTGGTTTTTGCGAAAAAGGCCACACACGAGGAAAGATGTTGACGGGGAAGAGTGAGGGGATGAGATGAGAGGAATGGGAGGGTGCAAGGATTTAGTAAGTTAGGTTGGAGGGTGAGGAGCATAGGGGAGGGTATGAGAGAGATTAATGGATGTCTGAGAGAAAGCTCGGGACGCCACGGGTCGGATTCGGAGGAAATACATTTAAAGGACGATGCTTAAGCCCTGCCATTCACGGTGTGCATCGTCTGCTTTTTGCCCGCGTAGGCGAAAAATTAATGGGTTCAATCGATCAGAATCGCTCTAAATCTGGTTTTTTATTTCCCCCTTCCACGCGTAGAAGGAACTACCATTTCATCAGGTTTCTCGTGATTAATTTATATCGACAGCATATTAAACATAAAGGTTGGAAGTGCCATTGGCTCTTTATGAATGATGAATTAAAACAAGAATGCGTAAACAACTCATTACTTCTGTTCTCCCAATATTTCTCGGCCTGTTAGGAAACCTATTGGGTCCAATGAACGATAGAATGGCAAGAAAATACACATATCTGTTTTGGGAGGCTCTCATCGTGGTTTCTCAAGTCTCGTATTTTGCTCTTACATTTTCTTTGATTGTGGTTCTTGCTCCTTCCATCATCAATTGATACAGCTTCTATTTCACACCACCGTTATTCATTTTGCGATGATATGCCGAAATATCATAAAAAAGAAGTAAGTAGCGATAAATGGAAATAAAAGACTCATAAAAATGATTGTGAGGTAAATATCTACGGACTGTGAATCTATGATATTGGGCAGACTTGGAAAATAAAAAATGTATTTTTATAGCTCTAAACTGATTAACATCTTGGAGAGAGACATTATGTAATCATAAATATTTTTAAAACATTTACGCGAAAAAACGCTTTTTCCTTTCTAAAGAATTTTAATATTTACTTCTAGGTTAAAAATTTCATGTGGCACACGAGCTCATCATCGTGGCTCGTATCATGTAGGTATAATTTTCTTGTACTTCGATAAGTTTTTTTTTCTTACGTAGCTGGTGGAAATTATATCTTACTAATTTCAAAAAGTATTTTAATTCAACCCCAGTGCATACTTGTCATCATCAATTCATATTCTAAACATGTGTGATATCGGTAACCTAAAACTAAAATAAAATTAGTCAATCTAGTTTCTAAACTTATAATCCTTGCCATGTCTTTCAATATACAATGACTTACTATTAGCTATTAACTAGCCACTCTCCTACCTGATATCACTATTAGATAAAACCCGGTTCGTCAGTGTCAGAAGTGAGCTGGAATGTTATTATTCACTTTAAGAGACGTTCTTTTGAGTATTTATGGGTGTATCTGGATATTAATTGAATACTATCACTGTACTTCATTTCAATTTTGGTAGGAGCATTCACTAGCTTTTTTCTATATTTTCATGGTATCATTAGATTGTCAAGCCTTTTGAAATAATCCACCTCTATTTGCTAGATGACTGTTAATTTTAAGCCTTACTTTGTCTTTCAACACTTGATCGTTTTTGAAATAGAACAGTACGAAATAGATGATAAAGGTTACATATAAACCTTAAATAACACTACTTGGGATCCATAATTTTCAATAGCAATGAGAATGAAGAATGGGTGGAATGAGTGTAAAAATGGAAGGAAAAAATTAGATGATATATCAATAATATATTTTAGTATTCATCACATGTTTCAATAGTGAAGCAAGACACATTCTTTTGAGCACTGATTCGTAACCCTATGGGTTTTATTCGATTGATTACGCTGAAAGCATGATCTAGAATAATAGTAATAGAAATTGAATATTTTTTTAAAATTTCACTAAGCCTTTCTAACATTTAATAATAATCAAAATTGGTTGACTGCAGCTCTATATTGTTACCTAGAAAATAATGCCTCTATTATACTTTGGTATAAACTCCATCTTCCATTCGTCATAACATCGGATACTTTTTTCTCGTTTTCAATTATTTTATGTAACTAGCGAATGGATCTCAATGCTTGGAATAAACATAATTTAAATGGACATAGGATAACGGATATAAGATTTACGAAAAATGTAGGGGATAAAGTAAACAGTTACTTGTAAGAAGAGGTAGTGATATTAGATCAAATAGTAATGACGTGATTCGTCTAATTTCAGTAATATGCCTCCAAGCACAGTTCCTCCTAATGCGTATATGTACTGTCGATAAAGAGATGAAAAATAATATAATTTATTTCATTAAGATGTAGGCACATACAAAGTTTATTTTTTTAATTTTGCACGAGCTTCAAATTTCCCAAAGCCCGGCCAACAAATTCTCTAGTGCCGCAAGCCCATATTCCAAAGAATTCTTATATTGCGGCAACAGAGAGGGAGTGATCTTCTTTGAATCGGTTATAAGTGAGGCCTGAGAACGGGAGAAATGTTAACAGCTACAGGGAGAGTGCGGTCGGAGTTGAAGGCTAAGGATTATTTTTATCTCCTGGCTCCTTAACAATCCATTACCCATCTCACCTCTCAAGACAGATATTTCTCAGATGATAAAAGAGCGAAGGTTTCATCATTTATTCTCTGCCTTTTTCACATTAATCCCTCAGATCTTTTCGTTTTCTCAGTGACCGTCAACGTTTAATACTTTCGTAAACATCCAAGAACATGTTTACCAATTCTTAACTAAAATGGAAAAAAACAGAAGAGGGAACGGTTGAGGAAATAAAACACACCGAAGATGATATTTTGCCCCAGACATAATGTCGTGATGAAATATTTGACACTAAGATTTCCACTTGGTTTTTATTTGGAAAACTGTTTTCATTGAATTTATTCCGAGACAAGAAGACATCGAGGACATTTTTCAATCTCCTTGTGTCATACAACCGTAAGATTTCTTATATGAGTTTCAAAAAAATAAGTAGTAAATAGTTTAAGGTATGCTGTTAATGTATAAATCTAAATTTATTGTTCAAGATGTAAAATGCGGGTGCGATCTTGGCTTGAATTCACGTAGACATTGTAATTAATTTCTAAAACGAAATAATGTGAAAATAAGCCGACTTTTAAATCCTGAGTGGTTTTTCTAAAAGCTTAGACAGTAAATTGTTTATTTTTCGATTGTAATTGAAACACTTGAAATTCAACCTATTTTTAGTCAAACTTGTCCCTAAGTATTTGTATTTGTTTTATAATATTTCTAACCTTGATGTTCAATCCTTTCCTATTATTCACTAGCAATACCTAAAATATTAAAGGTTACGAGGCATACCATTAACAAAATTTTAATAAACCTCGAGTAAAAGTTTACTATCAAGTCTATAGCCATAAAAGTTTGAAATAAATTAACCGAAAAAATTTTGAAGCAGAAGTTACGAATTAAGATTATCCCTTTAAAAGTTCAACCATTCGAACTGAACGCGGATTTATGATGCTGGGAGGAGGTAAAACTTTTATCGCAGCTTGCATACCAGACTCTTCTGGAAATTGCTAATTATTGAATATTGTAGATTTTTATAATTAAAATAATGGTGTTTCAGAACTATCATGGTTCATATGACACACTCGGGTCTGGTCTGCTTATTCAACTTCTAGAATTAATTCGTAGAGGTTTTAAAATATATTTCACATCATGAAAAAATGCCTTCTCTACTCATAATTAGTACTTCCTGGTAAAAGGATACATTCTTTGACCTATCTTCAAAAAATTAGTTGCCGTTACCATTTTAAGTCTATTTAATACACAGCAGTTTTTAAAAAGAATCCTACATTTAGGTACTTCATACTAGACTTTTTTTAAAGACAATTCAACATACACGTGACATGCTACAAATAAAAACACTATACATTTTTAAATACGTTTCGTCTGGTTCTACTTACATGTGACGTTTTCACATGAAAGATTATATTTAGTGAGCATATGATGACCCAAAATTCACCATAATTCTTATAAATCATGGCTAACACCAGGGAAATATTTTAGTAATCAATTGGGGACATATTATCCAATAAAAGAATTAAAAATATGATTTATACTTAACTTTAAATTTATTCTTTCACTTTTATATTTATATCCGACCTCCAAACCAAGCATTGCTTCTGGACGCATGCGAAGGGCTTCTGGTAGGACCTACCATTCACAAACGTAACATTCTTGACCTGTAATATAACTCAAGAATATGGATCAAAAGTCTGGAAATTACGCACAAAACCTTCAGCACCAAGGATGTTGGAAGAAAACGCAGAGACATTGTGTCCTAAAGGCAACCACGGATATGTAACGGAATTAAATTTTCCATCCCCTTCCCTGAAGTACTTGTTCTATTAGTAACTATTCTTTCCATTTTATTCACGTGTGTGCCAATCACAAGATCCACAGATATTGCTTAATAGGATATTGATGAAAGGGGGTTGAAAGAGGAGGAAAACAGAATAATTGTTCCGTTAGGTTTTATCATTCGGCGTAGTAATTAATGAAGAAAAATTAATGAAGAATTATTTAGTGACTGAGATTAAGTGAAGCAGAGAAAACAAAAATTAGGTTTTATGAAGAGAGTTAAAGAAAGTTAGGCACTAAAGTCGGCGTATATCGAAAATGAATCCATCGTGTAGGAAATGTAATGTTTGATTTCAAGCGCTGATGATCAGAGTATTTAAGGCTTTATGGATTGGATAAGTTTAACGTGAGAATTAATATTTCGCATAGTTAGCCACTTGGATTTCGGAAATTGAACCTTGTGCAATTTTTTTTGTAGCGTCTGCGAATTTTTAGGAAACTCGAAATAGAATTTTTTACTAACTCGAGACTACCAAGTAAAATTTGCCTTTACCATATTGCCTGTTTCGTCTCATTTAACTGAAAGTGTTGGTTTAATAATTGTTGGTGCTCAATTAATAACCATTTTAACTCTTTCGCCTAGTGAGTTGTCCACTGGGCTTCTAACTGGAGGGACTGGGTTTGGTCCGGGTGACGCCTCTGGATACCCTCAGCTTCAGCTGATTGATTTTTTTTATACCAGACCTTCCTGGGAAACCGCAGGTGGCGCAGGGTAAGGAACTGCCCCCCCTACCCTGACATGTGAATTTCACACCCCGTTGGGCTTAGTATTGGGAGAGCTCTACCATCATCTATCAAACCAACCTTCAGGTTGATTACTGTGGTTTTAGTCAAATATGGAAATATACTTGCGTCAGCAATTTCTGAAAATGAAATTTAAATTCGGAGTAGTGAGCGGATTAAAACAGGATTAATAAACGCCAATCTATTTTATTCTCTTCTTGAGTAATATAGGAGAGATCAATGTTTAATCAACGCGTTTTTTTCTTTTATTGGAATGTGATTTATCTTTCTCTAGTACCTTTTCATGCTTATAAGAAATATTAGTAAAAATGGTTAAATGCTTGAATTAAAATAAACAGTAAATTCAAGGTCGAAAATATTTCATTTGCATTAATTTTATAAAAACCTATTTAATGCCATCATATAACATTGACGTCCTTCCCACGGGAAATTTCCTCTTGAATGGATAGGTTAACTATGAAAAGCATTTTATTACCAATATTTATGTCTGTTTAAAAAATTAAAATTCAGCATATCCTTCCTTATTTCCTGTGAAAGATAAGTTTAAAAAATCAGGATCTGTAATCTGGCAAAGTATTGGATATTTGGTCAAATTTATGTATGCTCTTAAAGTTTGACCATCGGGCACAATTTATGGTAGGAGAAAGAACATTATGAACCTTGCAGCATATATTCAAACCAAAAGTTGTCTTGAGTACAACTAAAGCCCGAATATGTAAGACAGTTTTGAGACCAACGTCCATGAACGGATCAGAAACCTTGGGAGGTTAATTAAGAAAAGAAGAAATTTTGGACAAACAGAATATAGAGGATATTGAGAAGAATTTATTGACCATTGAAGAAAGATGTATCATGGAAAATAAGAAGGATTGGGAACATTGAAAATCTTTATGATGAGCCATGTATGTGTATGTATTATACCAGTGAAAATAAATAAATGCAAGCTGCAGAAATCTAGTAATGTCCAGAGAATGTGCGGGGAGAAAGTGAGGAGATAGGTAAGGACATATAAACCAGAGGACCACGAAAGTAAGGGAAGTCTAATAAAAATATGGACGAATGATAATGGCGATGATTTGAGGATGAAACTCGAATGATCGACACAAAAAACCGAGCTGAAGTAGACGAGATCAGGGTCTTACATGGACAGTGGTGACGAGGATAGATGGCCTGCTTATGGTCTCTAGGTTACGTTAAATTATATTTTACACTCAATTAAACGAGGAAAAGATGGAGCTTATTCATATTAAATCCAGCAAAATTCGTCAAAAAAATCAATTTATCAGGAGGAGGGATGAGGGCAATGAAACTTTCTTCAGTCAAAAAAAATCAAGAAGAAAGCAATGATGAAAAAGTTGAGGAAGAGCACAATGTCGACGAATGTGGGAATACTGGGAAAAAGTTTAAGCGCGAGGAAGAAAACAGTGGAAATAACGTGGTACATAATAGCTAGCCGATACGATTAAAAAGAGGCGAGGAAGACGATTGGTCCAAAAAAGTTTTTCATTATTTCTACCAAGAGGGCTACGGATTTATGGAAATAAATGACGGAGACATTGGGAACCATCTTCGGACGAACGTCTTTCTTTTTCCACTGAATCTTTCGTCATTTTTGCGCCCGGATGATTAAAAAGTGAGATGAAGGAGCAAGAGACTGTAAAAGAGAAGGGCGGCGGACGGAACAAATAAGAGAAATAAAGTAGGAGGGAGAGCTCGAAGTTATGAAGACCTGGGGGAGACGGAAAAGAGGAGAAGGAGACGGAGGCGGAAAAGGCGGCCAAAGGGAAACGACAAGGGGGAGGGGAAGGAGACCGTTACTACAACGAAAGAGGCAGACGGCTCTGTGATCCGTTCCTTGGGTAAGAGAGACAAAAGTTGATTCGGTGGAAAAAAATGCATACATATCTTATGTTCATAACTTCCATTACTTCTTGTTGTGGTTTATTTTTTCACAGTCTTACTTTCTCTGCTTTCCTTGTTTTTATCGTTTTCTCTTTACCCCCTCGATTAAAATCTTTGATGTCAATAATAAATGATTTTTTGCACTTTAAAATACCAACTAACGCCGCATAAAAATATACCTCAAATGTATTGCAGTTCTCACCATTTTCAACCACTTAAACAAAAAAATATTTGTCAGAACCTGTAGGCCTATGGTTATAAAAACTTTTGTGATGATAATCAGCCCATAGCTTGTAAATAATAACTCAAAAATTTTTTTAACTGTAATAAATTTTAATTTTATAAAAAATATTTCTCTAGTGGTGTTATAGATAGGTAGGTAACCTCGAACAAAATCAAACAGGCTATTAATTTAAACTATCACTATAATGTGACTGGAGCCAAAACATTACTTGTACCATAGAGTAATAGGGTCCTTACTCTGTGCTCGTACCTAGGAAAATCGTACACACATAATTAATATTCACGAAGTATTTATGTTTTTTTCTTTTTATTCTTAGGTAAACCTCATATGTAAACATACTACTATATTTTTTCAATTTGGAAGCAGATTTTTGATCAGGGATTATAAAAGGAAAAAAAATATTTACGTTCACTAAGTTATCCCTTCTGTTAATCTCCGCTAAAATTTGAATTCCGCTTACCTATGAGAATATTTTATCCCCCGTTCTCAATTCATTAAGCAGGCACCAGATTTAATTTGGAGAAAAAAAATCTTACGACCTATCTTGAGATAGCAACTGATAAAATTTCCTCAAGAAGCCAGCGTTTATGAAATTCGAAGAAATATCACCTTTTTGAATGTCAGCATAATAAATTGGAGGAAAGGCTGAAATTGTTAAGTGGATACAATGGCTTTAGAACTCTTAGCGTGGGGGATGGGCCGAAATCCATAAAACTGTGCCTCTTCCATCCTGGGACAGAATGATTAGGAGGAACGAGGGAGAAGTTAGCGTGAAGGGAAAGGATGGTGAAAGAATAGAGGGAAAACTTCAGTGTGCAGGGTGAAGGGGTTGTGGACTGAAGGACGGGAGGGTGGTTGCTAAAGAAGACGGGGATTGAGGGCGAGCGGATGAGGGTATCGCAGAGAGAAAGGGGAGAGAACGAGGAGGGAAAGAGGAGGGTGTGGAGGAACCCTTGGCCAACTCCCAAACTCATCGAAATTCAATAGAATTAAGGCGATACCCCCTTTCCTCCTTCTCACCCTCAACCTCCCTCTCCCGCCCAAATCTTGCCTTCCAAGCAGAGAAAATCGATGATCTTCGTTGAGTCTGAACATGGTCGTAAAAACTCGAAAAAATAACCTCGAAAACGTCTCTACCTGAGACCAATAAGGCTGTTTTCAGATTGCATTGTTTGCTTGTTTATTTTTACTCGTCCTCTGAGCCCCGTAGGTCATTGAGGCGATCAACGACTTCCGGCACCGATGTCACACAAATATTCGATTTAACCCACGAAGGAATTCTGCAGGCGTCCGTCTGTCAGATGGAGGAAAATAAATTATTACTTAAATTCCATGACGGTGATCTTTCTGAAACTGTTCTCAATTTAATTTCTCGCCATGGGCTAAGAAAATCAAGCATCTCGGAATGATACCTTCAAATTAGACTAAAATTGTAAAGAACTCAATACTACAATTGACGTATTTCAACGATTTAATCCTCCTTTTTAAAAAATATATTTATAATTGAACATAGGTCACAATGATTTTTTTTTAAATTTTGATTGAGATTATTCTGCAGTCGCAGTAGGATACGATAAGCTAAAAAAAACATATTATTTCAGAGTTCCAAACGAAACAAATGACCTATTGTGAGCTAATACGTGAAATTAGATTGCTGTGCTTTTTTAAAACGACCATTTTCTTTATACATATTACATTTTTTTCGCAGAATTTTTATAATTTCTGACATAGCCCTCGTAGCATTTCTTTTATTGCTGCAAATTTCTTTTTTAAGCCCTTCAAGAATGAACTCTGCCTTTTCTTCATTCTACGAGCCTCCCTTCACAAGAGGTGTCCTCGTAAAACTCGACAATATAGGTACGCACTTCCAAGCCGCGCCTACTATTTCCTACCAAACTGTCTCTTTCCTTCTGACTCCTCAAACACACATTGCTTAAATTCGTATCGCCTATTGCAAGGCCCTCCAGCATGCCTAAGACCACTCCGTTACTTAAACTTGCCTACTTTAGATTACCAGATGAAATAAAGTATTTTCCGGATTTCTGCAGCATTTTAAGAAAAACGAAAGACAATGAACGCTGTTGTCCCTTAGGGCACGCCTTGTGCTGAATGAAAGCATATACATATGTATAGGCATAGAGCTGAATGGTTTGAAAGGAATTTCAGAATCTCAGTAAATATCACTTGAATAATTCTGACCTACATATACGAAATAATTCATGTGAGTTTATTTTCAGTGTCTGCGTCGCAGTGAATGCATTTATTTTGTTTACAGTCATACAAAATCAGCTATGAAATGAAATTATCGCTAATAATCTTATTTATATTAGGTTGTTTGAATATTAAGTGCTTTACTGTTTGGTGATTTTCTCAATTAACTACAGATTGATTAATTAACGTCACAACTGCAGTTCTATCGCCTGAAATTTCAGAATTCGCGTACTTTTTATTTAAAATTGCCTAATAAACTTCAGCAGAGATTAAATTTAAAAATTCATGCAATATTTTTAGAAAATAAATCTCAGAACAACGTAAGATTAAATTATAAAGTATTCGAATGAGAAAAAAAGGCGATATACTCGTATTTATTTAATCTTCATGTTTTTTTTCCTTTCCCCAAACTTAACATGCCAAACACATACTTGAAAATTTATGAATCTATTCAAACATATCACAATTATAAGCTTCAGCTTGTACCAACTAAAAAAGGAGTCTTTCGCGAGTAATAGTTTTCATTACAATCATAATTAATATGCAAAGGGCTAATATGGCATAGTTTCATACGGTCATTTTACGCAGCATGAAGTAGAAAAGTCTGAAAGAGGATTGGGAAATTATATCTCAAATGGAATTTAAATAGCTTCCTTCTTTTTAAAATTAAAGTGTTTTACCAAGTTTCAGACAAAAACATCCATTATTTAAAACCTATAGAAGTAGTTTTGCTATGAAATGAGACTTCTTGCACCTTTTGCGAACCTAAATTGAAGTTTGCTGAGTAAA
Organism: Calopteryx splendens; assembly: GCA_002093875.1. NCBI lineage: Eukaryota > Metazoa > Arthropoda > Insecta > Odonata > Calopterygidae > Calopteryx > Calopteryx splendens. Next base: position 60,142 of record LYUA01000556.1, on the reverse strand, counting down.
ATTATTCATTTTCATAGGTTTATAGGTAATTTATTTATAATAGGTCAGATTTATACGTTTTCTAACGACTGTTACATGAATTTCTTGGAATTCTGAGCAGATGTTACTATTTATTTTTTCTAATTTTTCCTTACAATTATTTCTTATATATATTGTTCAATAGTACAGAAATAATCTCTGAAATATACGATTCAAAAATAGGCACATAGCATAGGCAAATACTAAATCTGGGTAACAAACTTTGCTATAACTGCTTTACTTACGGCATAACAGTTTTGTTTGTTTCTATTATGGTAATTCCATACTTTCGGGAAGCAGAAATGTTGCATCTTTCCGGAAAATTTTCCATAGTGAAAAGTATAGCGGGAGGATTTCATTTTCCTGAAAGCATCGAAGCATAAAACGTCTCGCTCAGTCTTCGATCTCTGGGAAACTTCATTGTTCTGTAATCTTGGAAGGCGTCGCTAACAAATAAGGAAGTTTAAGTGGCAGAAAGTTCACCATGACAGCAACGGAAATTCATTTGTTTTCACAGTATCTTTTTACCGCCCGAGTTGGCGGCGAGTTAGTTATCCGTTACGGGCAAAGAACCGCTCCCTTCATTTGCCTAAATAAGTTACCTAGCAACACTCCACTCCAGGCCACCCGGAGTACCAACTCTTTGCTCTGTTTACCCTCCCCCAACCTAGTTTGTTTGCTTCGGCCTCTTTTAATATAACCTTGCAACTGAGTTATTTCAGAAAATGATTATGCAAATTTTAAATTACTGTCACTGTAAGCATCAATTGGTCTGTTTCTGAGCTACCCTCTGTGAAAAATACAGAATTACAGAAGAGGAAACTCTTCGGTGGTTTATATATATATATATAAATATATATATATATATATACATATATATATACACGCACACATATATATGT
>LYUA01000556.1:26752-47356 GCA_002093875.1 Calopteryx splendens | reverse complement strand
ATTAAAGCCAAAAATACAGTCTCATACTGATTAAATTGGTTTAGCCACAGGAACAAGAGTTTATTGAAACAAACAAAAAATTCATTATTTTCCAAAAGGAATCATTTCTTTTACGCATTAAAATATATCCATATAAATATTGGAAAAAATATAGTTAATTATTTACAGAAAACATATAAAGATTTTATTTACCCAAACTATACAGCCGTTCTTTAATTGAAATAAAGGATACTTTTTTAGATCCATAATTTACCACAGAATCGGACTAATACTCTAGTTGGGACANNTTTAGATCCATAATTTACCACAGAATCGGACTAATACTCTAGTTGGGACAAGGGCTTGTCATAAATTTGCATCATCAATAGGAATGTATAAATTTCGAATTGTATTTTTCTAATTCACGGTATTAAGGTGTTCTAAGTCTCAACCTGTATTCTAGGTGAGCAGTAGGTCAGAACGATGACAATTTTTTTATAGTGAATTTTCCAGATCCGGGAAATGTGTCTGTTTGATTATCGCTTCCTTCCCCCATTCCTTGCGTATTGTCCTTTCATATGTTAAATAACCTTTTCCTTATTCCTATTGGTTATCCTACTTCGTTTAACTAAACTTGCATATTGCATTGCAACTAAATTGCATATTTATGCTTAGCCTTAGATGTGGGTACTGCATGAAATCTTGCGTTCCTTTCGAACCCTCGCAACCACTGTCATGGAATTTCACACGGAATATCCTAAATAGGAAGAAGAACTTGAAAGATAATTTGCTCCTACGTATTAGACATCCAGGAAAATATTCAATGGATCAAAAATTGATATCATGCTTGAGTTCTCTCTTTACTCAATCTTAATATCTCCATCTACACTTTATTCGTTCCTCTCAGAGCAGCAGAGATTTCTTTTGAACCTGAAAGGAGTATACGTTTTTCCCAGCTCATAGTGCATTTATAATCTGGCACATTACACTTAAGATGACAGTTAATTTTACGAGGCTACAGATTTCTTAAGATGGTTTAATTTTTAGTGCGATGATGTTATGTGATTAAGCTATATTGTTATATCAAGAATATTAATAGTCGCTGAAAATTAAGAAAAGCATGATTTTTAATTTCACACGATTTCTCTCTGGTACGAACCGAATTACAACGCATACGCGTCATTTTCATGTACCTACTTGAAAATGACGCCTATACTTTGAATCCTTCATCGAGCGATAAAAAATCAAATTTTGTGAAATTAAAGATAGTATTGGTTTTTTTGCATAGGAATTAAACAAAGTAGAGACCAAAACTAATTAGCAGGATTTAAATTAATATATTTAAAAAATTGTTTCACTGTATTTGAAATAATACTTCCAGTATTTAAAGAAAAATATTTATAAATGCTAAATCAAAATTGTTGCAATGTTTACAACGATATTTCACGAAGTGAAAAAGGTTTTAGCGACTACTAGTGGATTAATTGACTGAAAAAATTATTTTCGTAGGTGAACTGATTCCACTTTGAAAAAAAATACTCTTGAGAAAAAAATTGATTACTTAAAGCTTATTATATCAATCATCACGAATTATTTCATTTTTTTTTATTTTGGCATAAAAAGATGCCACTCATAATTGTGTGCGTCGCAATATATTTTTAAATAAAACACACTTCTGCCAAGTTCTTAAAACACTTTGACACCAGAAAGTAAGAGTGAATGGTGCTTGAAGAAATATTTATAAAGCTTCGGATTCTTTAACCATTTCATTTCTTCAGTTTGTTTAACAGGAAAAACTTCATCGGAATTCCATGATAAAGGAATGAAGACTTCCGGTCATAACCCTGAAATGCACTGATGACAAAACTACTGATGTTATTCGTGTAAACTATAATGTTTGTGTCTTAAGGTGGATGAAGAACAAAATCAGAATAAATACATTGGATCGGCGAACGTAGATGGGGGCGATTTCCGAGGGATTGGTGTTATGATGCGATCACTGACACTTTCAGCGCGTAAACTTGAAAAGTAGCGGCGCGAGTGACTGGATTGAGCGTTCACGGCATTGAATTTGGAGTGGTCTGCTCCCTAGATTCCACCTAGCGGCGTCATCCTTTGCTCGAAAGGATTCCTTAATCTAGCCGAAAGCTAGCGCTAAGGAAGCATCTCCCTGACCCATACCACTCCAGCTGTGAGCGCTCCTTATCGCCTCGCCGACGGCAAACTCTTCCCCCCGACGCCGAGCCCCGCGTGAAGTAGAATGGAGAAAGGAGATAGGGAGCCCGGGAGCGTGTGGCACGCGACGCTGAAAAGCAGAAACGGAATGGCCACATTTTTTCCCCCAGAGAGCGGTTATAATCACGCCCCACGCCAGTCCAGTCGGTTCCATCCCCCAGACGCAAATGGAAAAGAAAGGGACACTGGTTTATATTCTTCAAAAAGAAAGAGAATTTCTTTAAATATACCCAGGTAAAACGTTTTCTCAAAATTAAAAATCTGAAACGGAAAGACTAGGTGGACTTAAAAGGTGATTAGTATTAACTTCAATTGCATACAATACTTTTTCTGTGCTTATCAAAAAAATTGAATTCTTCTAGAGGTGAAAATCATTGGTCTTTAGTAATCTTTCTCATTGCTCTCTCAAAAACGTAAACTCAATTTCATTCCAATAAATAAAGATAAATTTTCGGTTAAATACTCAATCGAAAATAATGGCCTCGTAAATTTTGATTCTCGAAGGAAAATTATCTGATATACCTTTTCGTGCTCTATGCACCTCTTAGTTTGCACTACTTTGAAAGTGGCACACAACGCATTTTTAAAGACTTTTAGGTATTTCACTACGACCGGACGACTATATTTTAATTGCTCTACTGCAAAAAGAGCATATGAACTGGTTTATAACGATAATGAGGATCTATTTTAAACCTAATGAAGTGAAATGGAGCTTAAATAATTTGCGACCGTCAGAAAGTAAAAAATGTTTATCAATTCGGTGTAGTAAAGGAATACTTTTTTTAACAATAAAACGTGATATTTGTTAATTTTTTTTGCATTAAATTATTATCTTGAACAAAAGATTCAATCAAAAATTCAAAAAAGTAATTAAATTATCCTAAATAAAGGCATTGAAACACTAATTTCTCAAAAATAAATTACATCGTAGGTATGGATACCGCTATAATTGGATTTTCCTCTTACTTCACGTGCGCGTTCATTTGTGATGAATTAGATAATTGATATTACTGAATCTATGTCATTTAATTGTAGCAATTTGGTATAGTTGACCTTTTATTTTTAGAAGAGTCAATATTGGTATATGTTCATAGAGTGCAATTGATTACTTTATCCGCTAGCTACCTCCTTTAAAAATGCTAATGCTCCTAAATTAAAAACATTAAAAACTTAAAGCCAAAGAAATGTAAAAAAAACTTAAAGCTTTATTATTTAATTTTCAGAGATCACCGTGAAAAAACCTCCTTGGTGTTACCTAAAATTTTAGGTAACTAGCGTTTTATATTACTGTCAGCAAATTAGTTAGGAAGAATTGTTGCTTGACACTGGTAGTTTGGGCATATGAACATCGTAAGGCAGGGAAGATAACATATGATGCGGTAAGACACATCTATTTCAATACAATTGAGAGATGGCTTGCATTTTAACTTAGCATTAAGGATTAAAAACAGAAAATTGAGAGAATAAATGCCTATTACTTTCCCGATGCTCCGCTTGTAGCATAAACGGATTCCATTGGTCACTCTCGTCAGTAACAACATTTTTCATCATTATTGGGTTATTGGTTTTGTAAATTTCCTCAAAACATTATCTTAATATTATTTTGATAGCTGTGAAAATAAATTAGCTTCCTTGATTGCTTTTCCTCTCATCATCTAACGACTAAATATTGTTTACCTATCCTTTACAGTCATGAACGATCAACTACTACATTAAAAGTACAATGGTACGTTTCCTAACTCTATAGCTTATATTAAATTGTTAACGATCAACTAAATCAGAGAAAAGATGTTTTTCGTTCATTTTTTAATACTTATACGTTTATTTTCAAGGTCAAAAATAAAAAAAAGTTGCCAAACTTAACAGTGTGAAATTATTTTCTTAAAGTTTTATCAATAATATGTAATATATTTACTGGAATAACATTTTTCATTAGAACTGAATATTTTATTTTACCCTATTTAAAAAATCCATTGCATTAAACAACTATGTACCTTTAGGCCCAATAAGTTGATACATTAATATGCCTTTGGATTTGAAGTTTTACGGAAACCTTACCAAAACGAAAATGTTTTTTATTTCTTAGACAAAACTCAAGTTGAGAGGTAACTTGCATATTTTATGAAAAGGAAAATGGATACGTTTCAATGGAAATTCAGATATATTTTAGGTGAAAACGGACTTCCCAGTAATGGTATAAATTCTTTGATAGATTAACCAGTAAAATATATTAAATATTGAATTAAACTGCAGTAACCTTTCGCTTACCGATGGGATACTTATGCGAGCCAATGTCTAATTATTTTGCCTATTCATAATAAAATTGTTAAACATGTTGTTATGGCTCGAATCGTTGGCATTAAAAACGATAAAGCGTGCAAATGTATCGTCACGTACTAAACGTGTGATTTCTTTAAAATCCAGAATTTGATTTTTCTTCATGAATACAAATTTTTTCTTTATACTACCTAGGTATCTATGAAAAATGTAATATTACTGCGGTGGATAAATAAAATGCGCGATCTGTGTCCTCCGAATACTTTCATTTGAAATGAAGCCGCTGTTTTCACACAGCCCTGGTACCACAGAGGAACCAAATTTTATTTTAAAGGGACTACTTGAGGTGAGTGTACAGTTGTCACCATGCTGTTTTTCAGTTGATGTTGGCATTTCTCAACTTTCACTAAGCTGGAAAAACCTAGTCCATGGTAGTCACTTGGTTCAGAAATATAAACGCCAACAAATCAAATCCGAATAGGCAAGGTCTGGATCCGGCGAGACATGCTTATAGGATAATACGCATATATTTTTCAGTGACTTGGGTCTAGCACGGAGACGGAAGAGGAATTTTCGGGCTGATGAAGAGGACTGAGTGAGTTGGACGAGACGGGTAAGCCACGTCGAGTTCTTGAGCGAGACATAAAAACTGCGCTGTTTCGGGGGACCCGGTGGGAGGAGGAGTGGAGTGCCTTGGGCGAGAATGGCTGGGAGCGCACGTAGCTGATCTGCGAAATGCAGGCAGCCAACCAGCCAACCAAGCAAGTGGGCGAAGCAACGAAGCGCGAGGCGTGGACATCCCGCGACCCACTTCCCGCTGAAATGCATTCCTTCCCCTTCCGGCCTCCCACCGCACTTTGCTCCCTCCCAACCCCTCGACAAATCATCCACCCCGGAACTTGCCTTCTCCCTTCCAACCACCACCCATGGTTCTCATATCTTACAACGTCATTTCAATTTATTAAATTAGAGAGTAATTATAATTTTTACGGGATGATGCGACTGAGAATGGCAACTGAAAACTTGACCCCAACGACATACTTAACTTGGTGAGCACTCGAGTTTCTTCTGCTGTACGACTAAATAATACCGTATCACATATCGATTACTACGCAATAATATATTTTTTTAATCTAGGATTTTTTTATTTTCAGGATCTCTCTAGCTCACCACCATTTTAAAAGAATAAAGAAGACCCAGGAAAATCCTCATACGAGTCGCGTTCAGAATGTAAAAGTCATGTTTGTATAAAAAACCATCCAACGTGATAATTTTGCTTTTATTTATTTTTACATGAAAGAGCGTATTTTAAACTATTTTCAACATAACTTGAGCTTTTGCTGACCCACTCTCCGTATCTGGAGACCAGTTTGTCTATTCTTTCATCAAAGAACGGCGCATCCAATGATGATAAAAACACCCCTCTCAAATGATGACCTCAATTTTCCTTCCCAGTTCTTCATTGACAAAAGAAGGCCACCCTCTCCTTGGTTCATCTTGCACATTTTCTGGCCTTCGTTTAACTGCCTCACCCATTTTCGAACTATTTCATCACTCATTTCACTGTCACCATATATTTCAACGATATGCCGATGAATTTCAGTGGGTTTGAACCTTATTGCATTCTGAAATCGGGTTAAAGACCGTAATTTACAGTTCTTCTTTAGGGGATCTTATATTGACTTAAACATTGAAAAAAATCTAAACAGATTAGCAAACGGCTAAAATTATGCAAAAATCATTTAAAGTAAGTTCTTTTATTTAAATTAAATTCAAACAACAATACTGAGTGAGAAGGTTTTTTTTAACGATGATTGCTATTTGAACTTAACTACTGGATTTGAATAACGACACTTAGCTGAGAGAAGATATTTTCACCTAATTCCCTAGTGAAGTCAATTCACGAAAAAATATATAGTTGATTGAATGGTTTGAGAGGAAAGGGAAGGTCGAGAAAATCATGAGCAGATGTATTGAAAGAGGCTCTTAAGAAAACGAATATTCAGTCTCTGGAACAACATGGACACACAGGACATGTAAGACACTTAATGCGACTGATGCTCATGAAGTATGCAAGGACAGGGATGGATTAAATTGGTAAAAAAGGATTTGGCCCTTGAAATAACTTAAAATAAGGTTTTTGACTTGGAATATCTTGAAAGCGAACATCTTGAAGGGTATGATTAACATTAATCCAAAGACTTATCTCATCTGCGTATTGCAGTATCCTTAGAAAATAGTAAAATGACTCGTGTGGTTTTGATACACCTTCAAAATGTTTAGTCTCAATAAACATTCGCGTATGCAGATTATCTAACGTTAAATATAATTGCGTATTTTGATCAGTAGTGGAGAAGTCAGTCGAAATAAATTGGGGAATACGATAAACAGTAAAAATTATAGGAAAATAATGAATGCAGAGGTATCTAACGACATTTCGTGCATCACTAGGTAACTGATTCAGACAAAATATATGCCAAGGGAGATTTGAAAAATGCATAGTTTACTACATCGTGCTCGGGCTTATATGGTAAGGATTTATTTTCTGTCACGTTTTGAACTTCTACCGCCTCTTTATGAGAAGCGGACATCTTCATACCTATATCATCTTTTCTATATCTTCTCATGCCATTATCACTTAGCTAATATTATAAATAAAAGTTTAACGGTTTTTATTTCACTGAATGTTAAACCGATTACATAATAAAAAGAAAGCGGAGGAGCAAAGTTTAGTGGCAGTGTAACACAGAAATGTGAGAAATTGTGAAGCCCCTGTTAACATCCGAAATACCAAATTACTTGATAAATCGTAAAAGTTTACCATTTTCAAGCAAAGAGGTGTTCTCCCGTTATTTTTACTTCCTCCTTTAGGGCTAGTGGTTTGTTTATAAGAAAATTATTTTTCCTGAACACATTAAATAATGCTCATCTCGCTTGCATCATCACGTCGCCGTAGGCTCATGCATTGAACGATTATGGATTCATTGCTATGTCCCATCCCCAAATTTGCACTTATATTTTTCGGGGAAAAGTTAAGGAACCCCTTTTCCGTGCGTAAATGCTCGAGCGAAAACGTGCCGCTTTTGAAAAGGACGTATTCCACCCCCCGCCCCTTCTCAGGCTCATCCCTCGCGTAGGGCCCTCCCTTCCGCGAGCCGCATACATTTCCAACAACTTTGCATCAATCCCGCACCCGCTCCTCCACGCCCTCGCGTCTCCCCTCCTCCCTTGCGTCTCCCCCTCCCCTCCATCACGTCCCCCTACTTCCACGACTCCTCCTCTCGCCCTTGCCCCCTGCACACTCCAATGTATGCATTCCATTCACCTCGCTTTGTTGGATCGCTCCCGCTGCGCCCTCCGTAGTAGCAGCTCCTCACATCTTGCCCCGGCCCTCCGTTTTTTCCCGTCCATAAAAAAAACCCGAACCCCTGACGTGCAGCCAACCCCCCCCCTTCTTCCCGCCAGCCCCTGCCCATGGATAGACGGTGGATGCAAACGCAATGTATTCCATTCCGTATTCTCCCACGTTCTCGCATACTCCAGCGGCCACAGGACTATGCGCCTGCTCCCTTATATTATTTTTTTTATTCGCCTCCCACCGATCCACATACAGTCCTGCGGAGGCTGCGGTGGGATCTCCGAAAGATAAAGAAGGAGCGATGATTCTTCCGCGAGGATGGATAGAGATCAAGGGGTTCCCCGCCAGAATCAACACAGAGCGCGGAGGTGCGTGTTATATTTTTTCCCCTCCCTCCATAGGTTTAGGGAGAGGGCGGCCCTCTCAAAGTGTGCTCCCTTAAATTTCGGTAAACTCTTTCGCGGGACGATGGAGGCCGGTTTTATTTGGGAAAAGGATCGATGAATTAATGCGTCTGCATCTTCTCTTTCTTGGTGCATTCACCCGGAGGAGACAAAAACTGTCTTAACGGATAAGCTGGGGAAGACGGGAAAAAGATGAATCAACTCAGACGTATTAACTTGGTTTTCACTAATAATTCACGTACATCAAGTGCTAATTAGACAATAAATACCCCAAGTTGCCTTTGTGTCTAATTTTCCTACACGTATTTTTACCTGAGAAAAAATTAAGCCGAACACAGAGGTCATGTTATTTTGGATGTGCTTCTTCGTTTTTGTATTAAACTTTTGAATTGCCAATTGTCAGTTTGGAATGGTACGAGAATAAAAAGATGCCTCACAATTCCAAAGGAAAAAATATATTATTTGATTGCCCTATAATTAGATTATAGAAATTTTCACCTTGGAATATGCGAGAAATAATTTGTGTATTACTATTTAAATACTGCAATACACCATTAAACAGAGAAGGTTATTTAATGATAGAGTTTGGGTTTTACGGATTTTATAGAGGATACTGCTAAAATAAAATTTCAAATTGAAAACTAAACTAGCAATCCCTTTAGCTCCAGCATATACAAAGGACTTTTAAAAACTCAAAATATAGTATGAAACCTTATGCATTCATTTAACTATTTTTTTTACAGTTTTAGTGATACATGTGGCCTAGAATGAATTTATAATTAAAAGTGCACCTAATTAATAATTAGCTGCTGAATATTCATCACAATTCTAAAACGTTGCCACGGTTAAACATATCTTAGAAAGATTAATGTTTAATTCCGTCCCTCTTTGATTTTATTCCATTTTAAAAGTACCCTTTTATGATATTGTTTTGAGTACATTAAATGTAAGGTAAGCCTTTTTGCCGTCACTCCGTCAAGTCTGAGCACGGTTTTTAACACCTGGTCCTCAGGTCCCATATAAGAACGAATCGTGACTTGCACTCCATTAGGGCAGTCATACTCCATGCGACTGTTGTTTCATATTTGAATTATTCATCACAAGAGGTTCGTGCGTCATTGTAAGGGAATAGTGGGGTTGCATATTTACCTTCTCATTATTTTTAATACCATTCTCATCTGAACATTGTGGGTTGCCTAGTATCAAAATTAAAGTCAATTCACACAGATATTCTGATAGGATTCAATATTGGATTTTCATAAATCGAATATAACAGATGTACCGATATTACCAGTATTGATTTCATAGAATTAATATTAGTTACAAAAAGGTTCAATCTAAATGCATATTTTATTGCCACAACCGTAGGAAATATTTCATATCAAGGTAATTACACTGACGAGTGAAATGGTAGAGAAGAGGGGAAAACACAAATTTCCTTCTTAACAACTAATGAAAATTAAAAGGCCTGGTGATATTCCACAAATATTCATCGATGAGTAAATTGAATACGCCCCTTGAGAAAATTCAGAGCCTCTTCTGAACACTCATACTAAACTTGACATTTTGCACTCTTTGGCATGAATTTTCATGCAAAATAATTACCTGGTAGTTCGTTTTTCCAGCATATTATTAATTGGACCTACTGTTGTAAGACATTAGATTGAAAATTAACACCTCCGTTCATCGCGCTTGTTTTAATAGTTTACATTGTAAAACCTATCTCATTGGGAATTCAAAACTTCAATTATCGTAAAATTATAAATAGCCGTATTAACTCGAGGAAGGAATTGGTTAGTTAAGTGACAATAGGAATATGCAGCATTTTTTTTTGGGCAAAGGGTCGATGAATTAATGCGTCTGCATCTTCGCTTTCTTGGTGCGTTCGCCCGGAGGAGACAAAAACTGTCTTAACGGATAAGCTGGGGAAGACGGGAAAAAGATGAATCAACACAGACGTATTAACTTGGTTTTAATTTGACCTTACCTCAAGAGATTAATTTAGTAATAGGAATATTATTTTCAAAAGGGTTAATTCGCATAGCCAAATTCACGGTTTATTAGATCCTTAATTATCCCTCCATTCATATCTAATATTTTGGTAATGAAAATGGCATGACACTTTTCTTCACACACTGATGATATGATTTCACTTATGTACACAGGAAAATATCCTACTTATCCGTTTGGCAAGGAACAAGACTGTACGTATGACACATTAATGAGCCTAAGATGGACCTTCTGATGTGCTTTAATTTTCGAGAGAAACACCAAATGATAAAGAGTAGGTGTAGAATGGGTTTGGAAGAGCAGTATATTTTTCCGAATTGACCCAATGAAATGAATATAAGCACTCTCGAAAAATCATGTTTTATGTTGATTCCACAATAATCCACTTTTGTGAGCACAGAAACAAAGTGAATGTTGCAGCGGCATAAGTTTATTCTCACCAAAATGTATTACCTGTTATACTTTATCTAAAATATAAATATCTTTTATACCCTTACCCGGAGTAGTAATCCAGCTTTCAGATCTTTTAGCACGCTGACACCCATTCCCAGGGAACCCGAAATAGTAATTTTCGCAGTTGCCTCACAAATCTTCCCTGAGTGGATTGTAGTATTCAAGCGTATGGTTCCACATCCTCGCTGCAGAGCTTCCAAAACGTTACTTGAAATTTTGAAAACACTTTTCCGATTCTTTTTCCTCCCACAATTCCTTTCCTTGCCCACTTCTTCCACTTATTTGTCTTTCCCGTGCGCCCTCACTCTTCCTCTATTCCCCATTCCACTCCACTGCCCTCTTCCACGTGCTTCTCTTCTCACCCATTCCCCTACCAAAGTGTCGTTCGCTTCATTCCTCGAATGCCTCTCGGTGCTTCTCTATTTCAAATCACTCAGCAATTTCCACTCCCTTATTTCCATCGCTGACAGCGTACATCTCTCTCTCCCTTCCTCTCATTCCCTCTGTGTGTTACGTTTCATTATTTTTTTTTCAAATTTTTCCTTCCTTTTTCATGCATGCCGCATTGTCCCCCTCACACCGCTCGGTGAAGTGAAAAAAAAAGAATCGTGGAGCATTGACACGCAAGGAAGAGAGGCTGGACAGGGTACATTCACGGCAACATCCAAATCCAATGATCACGCGCCTGCCGAAGAGCGTTTTTTTTGTTCGAAGCATGTGTCTGGCTGATGTATCCCGCTGACAGTTGTACTTCCCGCATGTGGCCTTGATTAAAAAAGTGCTACTATGTATTTCTCGCAATGATGTGAGACGCAGGCTCGTTTTTTGTATGCCCGCCACAGAGTTGGGCATAAAAAATAGTGCCACCTCTTCTACTTCCGCACATTCCGTAAATAAAATACGACCCATGAAGCTAGTAATGTGATTAAGCAATTTACTGAACGGTTAAAAGTTTGAGGCTTGATTTAAATTTATCTCGGGTTCCCATCTCGGCTACCATAAGAGTAAAACTCTATCCATTTCATCGTACACCTGCCTAGAGACACCATTACGCCATGCACATAGATGACATTTTCCCAGCCTTTCATTTTAGTCAAGTTGATGAAGGTAACCCTGATATGGGCATTCATACAGATGAAAGACCACTACTTTAATATCTTAAACCTCAAACGTTTATGACAAGTATTTTTTATGAGTTGAAATAAGTTCCTCGGTCATGTGTACTGAAAATATTATGTCAATAAAAATACAACTATGATTACAATAATAAATAATAATTATTTAAAAAATTATCTAATAACTTTTTTAGCTGAATTTGAATTGATTTATTTGATTTGTTTAACAAATATCTATAATATACTATTTTGAATGAAAATTCATGCCCCATTACTTTTAAAATAAAATGTATCTGTCAAATTACCTACATTTGGTTTAGCAATGATGTTGCAAGTGTAAGTGCAAGTTCCCCTTATCGTCATAATCCTTCACACCTAAGATTGGTAGAGTGAATCCCTCCATTCTTCCCTATCCCATTTAATTTCCATTTCTCCACTGCAAGTCGTCCTTCTTATATCCCTATTTATTTCAACTACATATTTATGCCTTGGTCTTTCTCGTGGAACTGTCCCTTCTATTTTCCCTTCGATCATGTTCCTGGCAAATCTGTTGTGGCTCTTGTTGTGACCAAATCATTTGGCTCTTCTTTTCCCTATGGTGGTCTATATTCTATTTTTATTACCTGCTTTTCTATATACTTCTTCATTTATAATTTGATGTCCATTTGACCTTCAGCAATAGTCTCCAACGCCAGGTTTCTAAGGCTTTTATTCTTCTCTGCTGTTTTTTATCCAATGGTCCATATCTCTGATTCGTAGGGTGCCACGCTCCATAGTTTGTTTAATGTACTTATCTTACGTACGTCTTATTTGTAACTCTACTTATTTGAGAATAAAAGTTGCCTCTTCAACAAACGAATTCTTGCCTTGAGCTATTGTGTGCCTAAAGTCCGTCGTAGCTTCTTCCATGCCATATAATGGTGCCTCCGAGGTAGTGGAATGATTACAGCTATTCTAATTTCTCTCCTTATAGTAGGATGTCTGCTGCCTACCTCTCCTTTCCGCACCCTAGTATTTTCGTTTTCCTCGTCTAATCGGCTTATATGTAATGTTATTGAAGCGTTTCATCCATTGCGCTCAGTGATGCCTGTAGGTCTTCTCGATTACCCCTGCTATGACAGATTTCATCTGCGTGTCAACTTCGCCACCATTCACCACAATCACTTTGATACCTACTAGTGATACTTTCATTCATCTTCAAAGTATATGCTGACTAGTGATGGTTACAAGTTTCAGTCTTGTCTAAATCCATTGTTTTTTTTCTGGCTTCTATTTTTCTTCCGTCTACCTACCCTAAATTTACTAAACCTACCCTATTTATCCATCTAGACATAATCCCATCCCAGTAGTCCCCGCTGGGAGACTTGGGAATTATTATACCTTCAGAATATTTTATAGGAATGAATACCATTACGTCATATAGGTAAATTCAAGACTACTTCTTCGGGAGACTTTTGTAGTAGTTTACACTGCGTTGATATCAAGCCGATCATCTGTCGCAATCAGTTTTTTTGTTAAACTGTTGCCTCTTACCACAGACGCAGAGTATTTTTTTGCTGTGGCATCCATTTTTCGTTGCCTCGTTCCAAGAAAATTGAACAGATAATTTTCTTAAATGCTTGATAATTTTCGGCCTCGTAGACGAAATCGCTGAACACTGGTCGACCTCAGACCCATCTTTCCCCTGTTTAGTCGATTTCCCTAATCTCTCGATTTTTTCCAATCATTAATTAACCCCCAATCAATAGGCTATCTTATACTATTCAGTTTTGATTAATGAACCGATATTTAGGATATAAAATCATTTTTCTGATAAACTAAAATAGTATAGTTCCAATTCAATACCACTACGCTTTCTTATGGAACAAAGCAACCTATAATGTTTGCTATAATAGTTTGTTTTTGATAATTTAATGTTTTTTTTCGATTATGGAGACAAAAGTTATTGAAGAATATTAATTCTTGTTACCTCACTCTTTAGCACCGGAGTCTCCTAGCGATATTTTTTGCAAGGTCTACCCCAAACCCCCCGATGATGCAGTAATACTTTGATAATTCTCCTCTCCGAGATAAGTTTCTTAAATATTCGATGAAGCCAATGATCGAAATTTTATTGGCCATAGATTTGGTTACCCAAATAAATGTAAGGTTTTTAAATCCATCGACCTAGCGGTAAGTTGGTAACATCGGTTACCACCCATTTCGCCCTTATGTTGATCAATATTCATGCCCACTACTATGAGCTGAATGACCCATGGAGAATATCAGAACTTATTAAATTCAAACTAACTTTTGACCAAAATGGTGGTTTTTAAAGTCAGCGTGGCACTGAAATTTAATTTACAAATGAAACTAAACAATAAAGAGGCAAATGTATGGGCCAAATATTTGTTGAAACTGAAAGTGCAATCTGACTGAGGCGATTGACTGTGCCTGACAGACGGAAATCATAGATTTCATTGACAAATAATTGATTATTTTTATTCATTGTTATAGCTTACAAAAATAAATAGCAATAAAGACATTTGAACTTCCATTGGAGGAAGTTCAAAAGTCTTTATTGTCATATTGTGTCATATATTGTCTCCGGATGTCTGCTTTTGAGCTACCGACTCATCCAATAAAATAACGGAAAGAAAAGAAAAGGCTGTATATTTTCTGTGCAGTTACGATTGGTCTAAATATTTTCTTAATGCTGGATAGTGGATAATTTAACTCTATAGTAAAATAAAAAATGATAACAAAGTAAAATTAAGAAATAGCTTGAAGCATATTCATATTTATGATACAATGTGCATCCGGTGAACTCCAACGAACGAGACGTTTTTCCTCACGATACGATATCAGTCACCTGGTGAGTAAATAATTCGTGAATAGAGATAATTCCGACGGGTTTCTGTATCACCTCAAAGATGACAGTGTATCCAAAATGCTGCAGCAGTTGCAAAATGTTGGTTTCGAGACGCAGAGTGGCGGTATGGAATTCATTCTCGCAAGGTTTTGTCTACACTGAAGTGTATTATCATGAATTTCATGGTGCATATCAGTAAGTACAATAAATTTTCAAACAGCAAAAAATAAAATGCAAAACGTAAAGTCAGGAAAATACGTGTGTCTCTCTTAGTGAGTAAGTTGATGCTTAAGTTCCGTTTTGATTTCGACGCACAAATTAATTTGCTGAGTTTTAAATGCCTATTTTGACGCATATGTCATTTTTTTTGGTGCCTCCTTACATGCCTATTTTTGAATTTTTAGCACCTACAAAACTGACTCCCGATTTCCATTGAAAAATCTCTGTCATCAAACGAATTTGTTTTTTTGATAACATTAAACTCTCTTTCTACCTTGCTTAACGGCACGTAAAATCACATTTTCAAGTTACTATGTGTCCACATTATTTCTCTGTGAAAGTTTGACATCCAAACCCGTCGCCGAGTTCTGGCCGAATAATTCAATAGATATTTGCCAGATTTTATTCCGGTACACCCTTGACTGACACCACTACCAAAATACATGTATCCTATCACTGGCCGTAACGACTCCATCCGATCTTTTACCTCAATTTGGGACCTAACTGCAGCACATACGCGACCGATTGAAATTCTAGGCATTAAATTAATTTCAGTGAGAGGATGGGTGATGCAAAATTAAACCATCATCGCTCATCGAAAAATCTAAATATGAAACCAACCCATCCTGAGAGAATTGCAAGCCAAAAAGATGGCTTTAAAATGCAAAACGGATCAGAGGGCGTGAAAAGCGCGAGTAAAAAGAATGAGTCCGCCTGTTTCAACCAACAAGCCGGTTGTCAACCTACCCGGGGATATCCTTGCCAACGGATGGACACCGTTGTTTCGGACGGCGCACGGNGGGGGGGGGGGGAGGGTGCGCGCCGGTGGTACCTCCTTCCCCTACGGCGAAACATACACAATACGTGCGCGGGGGAGGGGACGTCGGGGGGAGGGAGGGGGGAGGATTCATCTCCAAAAAACCCTTTGTCTCCCGCACCGACCAACTTTCAATCGCCGGGGCGTTTTTTTTTACATTCCACCCCTTCCACCCTCCTGGATCCTTTTTCTTCTCGTCTGCCTTCCTCCGATCTCCCTTTCGGTGTCCCTCTTCCCCTCGTCCCTTAGCTCCCCCGCCCCCCCGTTCCTCTCCTTCTCTCTCTCTCCCATCTCGCCTCCTTCCTCCTTTCTTCCCTTGAAAAATGAGCGACTGATGGCGTCCGACGTTTTGCGGAGAGGGTCATTATGCGTAGTATATTTGAAAGACGGTGGAAGGGAGGGGGTACGAAGGGGTGGAATGGTGGGAGGGGGAAAAGGGAGTGAGATGGAGGGAAGGGAGAGTGGGAGTGGAGAGATGGAGGGCGTTGAAGAGAGGCGGGAAAGGAATTCCCGTTGATGAATCTAGCAGCCCGCAGGGGGGACGTGCGCGCCACGATTGTCTCAGGAGATTGAAATTAAGGGGGATTACTAGCGTCGCCTGTCGATAATTCCGCCGTCAAACGCTCATACCCTCAATTTTCGGCATGACTGTCGTTCCAACTGTCAATATAGTCGCCGGTTAGGTTTAATTTCTTTGTCGAGCAAATAAATATATATCCCCCTGCAGCAGTGGATCCAGTGAATTAGTATTGTGAGTATTAGCTACGGACATACCAGTTTACAATTACTTCGAAGAAAGGCTGCAAGAAACTATTTCTGTATTGGCAATTCATTTTATAGCTCAACTTAAAGGATATGACTAGAAATCCGAAGAAAAATGAAAATAATAACAGAAGAGTAGTTACCCATTTGAAATAATAAATGATATCGCATCGCAGCCATATTATGAAATACGGTTAAGCTACTTTCAAAAACAGGTTTAACGTGCCATTCCTCTAATCTTATCTCAAAATGTTTCATATTTTTTATTATTTTCACAATCTGTAAAATGTGAAGTAATGTATTTGTGGAACCATATCGCTGAAAAAAAAATTCTTAAATTTAACCTGTCTTTCTCTAAATTAAATTATGAAACCTAGCATGAATTTTTCGCGAGTAAACTAAACCACCACACTAGTATTAAAAATTCTACTTCAGAGACCAGTGATTAAATTGTCTCTGCTTCATAGTATTTATATTTATCTACAGAACATTCAAGTTATTTTGCTACAAATAACTTAAGAGCATTGAGGCCTAGTGCACTTGCATTCAAATTGATGGAATTACACCAAAGGAATCGCGAGAAAAAGAGGAAAGGCGATTCAGGGAATCGTCACCATTAGTTCGACAAGGTGGCTTCGACGAATGAAAAGGTCATGGAAAGTACGCGAGATATGCCCCGGTTTTTACGGAAAATATGTCACAGTCATTTCATATGAGGTAAAGTAAAGGGAAATGCTATTATGGGGAATAAAGACAGATAAGAACCCACAGAGCGACGCGAGAGCAGAAGAGAAAACAGCCTCCGGGAGGGCAAGTGGGGTTATCGGCTGAATGGCATTCGCAGAAATATCTTTCCGGAAAACTTTTCCAAGCGGTATGAAAGAAAAGTTACGAAATTATATTCGATAAGTTTCAAAAACCACTTAGGGAATTCGAATACGAATTAAATATATACCCTCTCTGACTCATTTATTCTGATGAAAATTCACGCCCGAAGCACACAAAAATATATCAGAAGGTAATTTTATTTTTTGTAATTCCAGGTATGATTACAATGGAATTATATCCGACGAAAAAATAACATAAGATAACAAAATGTATGCATGTGTGTATATATATATATATATATATATAAATCGCCCGATGGCCACATATTCATAAATATACGCGTGAAATAATACAATAAACTAGGAATTAAAAAAATTCAAAATATGTAATTATTTTAGCAAAACAAGTCAGAGATAAATAATATAAAAGAGCTAGATGGAGTAACTAGGTGATGACAAAAAATGGGTAGCGAAGCAGATGAGGAATTCAACTAAAATTTCCCTCAGTTATATTCCACCGAAGAAGAAGAGAATTTCTGATCTTACAGGACGCCCTCAAAATGCGTCAAGCTATGAAGCTGGGAGTCTCGCGATCCAATTCAACGCCAACGTTTAAAGGCTAAACTCCTCAAAACGCTTTACTGCCCGAAGATCTGGAACTCGTATGCGATGACAATCCTTTCCACTTGTGTGTGTCCACGAGGAGACCACCCTTGATGGGGCAATTCCCTCCCCTATCGCGCCTCGCCCACTCAACCATCCTCTCCTTCCCCTCACCATCTCAGATGGAAGTTTTTTATTCTCCGGCGTTCTTCTCCTGGGGACGGGGAAAGAATTTCGTGGAGGGGGGGGAGGGGTGACGTGGACCCTCCTCGCAATTTGGTTCCCGACGTCTTGCGGCTCGTTCCGTTCCACCATGGACTCCGCGCAACCGACAATTGAATTTCAAAGTTTATCCTCCTTTGCCCCAGTTTCCATTCCTCGGTGCATATCTGAAAACTCGGCGTTGAAATGCCCGGAAATGGAAAGGGCTGGATGTTTCCGCTCGGTTTGCGACCATTCCACTCGCATAGGAGATCACCGCCTGCCGACTCTATACGAGTGTTGTTGTTGAAACGAGAATATATATATATATATATTTTTTGGAGACTTCAATTTGAAATTTGGGAGCTTTCTTTTCTTGCAGCCTTAATTTGCGAATAAGGGCGCTCATTGCTGAAACTTAGGAGCTATATTTGTTTTATCTTTCGCATTTTTCTGGTTATCCTTTTAATTTTAAAAATAGAATGTCAATGATTTGAAATTTTAAGATCACTTAATTTATGTAAATGTCCGTATTTAAGTAGATCAAATAGCACATGCTTAAAGGAAATAAAAATACAAGAATTGCGCCGATGCCGGCGCAAAACATACTCTTCCATATCCATCTTTGAAAATTATCAAATACCATGGAAAATTCACAGTATTTAATAAACATGTTCAATATAAAATAACACGAGAATAAAGAGGTGCGGAAAGAATATCTAAGCAGGCCAATGCACACGGATTTACGAAAAAAAGTTAATAAGGGTCATTAGTGGCATTGACAACACAGAAACTGGTCCAGAAGACTACGCTCAATCAGTGTTACTTTCAGTTCCAAAAAAGGAGAAGCATTACATCTATATGTAAATAATACGCTGCTAGTAACCGTAAGGGCCCGTGGGAGGGCCATCAGCCATTAATGAAATTGATTGATATTCTTATTAACATCCCGTACCTTTTCAAATTTGGCACTTATAACTCGGGCTCAAACTGCCGTAAGCTATTTATATATGCCAGCTCCGTAGTCAATCTCTCTCAATTTCCCGTCGTGTTCTCGTCCAATAGCTTAATTCAGAGGATAAATTGTTCCTTTTTTTAGAGTTAAACGCGAATGATTTGTATCTCTCCAACAGTTGAAGTCGTGCATACAATCTCCGTCCTTCAAGAGGTCCCCATTTTAGGCTATAACAACATGACGCACTCTGGGTTTTCATAACGATTCCTCACGAAACGGATGACTTTCCTCCAGAAGAGATAGGGATAAAGCACGTGGATGAATGATCAATACAGTCAGATTTCCGGGTAAACGGGCTTTAGTAAGACAATTTCTTCAAGTCTTCAGTCAAGGGATTGCAGTCATTGCTTAGTACATTACTGAGCAGCTATGATTTTCACAGGGTGAAAATCAATCGTAAGATGACGAAAGTAATGAATTTCACAAGATATAGGAAAGATAAATGAAACATTAAACCTAGAGGGCATAAGCTAGTCCAGGAACAACATTTCAATAATTTAATATGTATAAAATTTAAATGCGCAAAGTAGGTTGGACATTAAAGGAACCATTTTGCTACATGTATAAAGAAGATTTACTCAGAGGAGGGATTTGAGATCAATGTAAACAAGTTAAAGAAGAAAGTAAAATATAAGTAAAGCTTTTGACACAGAGAGTAGAGTTTTATGGCTCAGAAAATTGCTCATTGTGAATTAGGATATAAAAATCTCGGAGGCTTTTGAGATTTGCAATGAAAAATAAAATTTCCGGAAAAATAAGTAAAGAAAGAAGTTCTCCGAAAGGCAAGGGAAAAGAGAAGGTTGTTTGGGATAATTTCAAGGTAGGAAAAGTTAGTATTATTAGTATTAATTAATTAATATTATTATTATTAATTAATTAATATTATTAGTATTAATTAATTAATATTATTAGTATGGAATATTGAATGACATTGGAATGTCATCACTTGATGGGCCAATTCTATAAGACCTACGATACCCATTATGGGTTTGACCATCTGAGGATTTGAATTAAATTATTTTAGTAAGTAATGATAGAGTATGCAAGGCTACCAGTTTTTGTGGTGCCCCATAACAAGTGCAGCATTTCCTATTGATGGTTATTGCACTCCACCGGTCAGTTTTGTCATATTTTTGCCTGCATGCCTCAGGTATAACAAAACCCCAGGCCCACTTTCACTATTCTTAACTAGCTAGTATTCCTATCTGAAGAATCATTTCTTAGATACCGGAAACGTGGGTGTTACTTTGGACTACTTCCAGGGAAAGATTCTTGAATGCGCTGAAAATGTTTGTGGATAAGGAGTGGTTGGGGGAATTAAAATTAAATGTAAACGAATAAAAAGTAAAAGAACCGATGTGTGCAAATCGTTTTTTGTTGGTTGGCTCCACTTTTAGGCGAGGAAACTCATGAAATAAAGTAATGAAAAAATGCGAACGGAACAAGCAGAAAGAATGTAGAATGGCTTTGAAGGAAAT
>LYUA01000556.1:14361-24512 GCA_002093875.1 Calopteryx splendens | reverse complement strand
CAGAGTGGGAGTTGGTGGAAATGTGGTGGGGTGACGGGGGTGCGGGGAAGGGTGCAGGGGTTTTGGGAGCACAGGCGGGAATTTTGATGGATTGCGCGCTCGGAGAGAAATATGAAGACGCGACGGCAAGAGACGAGACGGAGGAGGTGGCACGAGTGCGAAAGACGGGAGCGGCGAGTGCTTAAAAAGCCTTTGCATACCATAAAGAGCCAACGCTGTCGCTCCGGAGCTCTCAACTGAACCCGAGTTTGGCTCAGTACCATCCATTATCTATCGACTGATACCACTAAAATCGATTCAACCCGTTCAATTACCACTACTCAAAGAGCTCAAAATGCTTTTTCCTCCACCTACCTGGCTTACCTAATATTATCCTATATATCGCTGTCTTTAGCAATCAATCGCCACTCAGTTCGCTCTGCGTGAAACTTGGCGAATTATTTGATCATCAAAACATCCATCGCACATTGTGGATAGCAGCGCTTGGCTGAAAAATATTAGTTACCAGAATAAATATTAGTTTGCACCTATATGCACTGCTGCAACCCTTAGTGATATTACAGCTGTTGAGGGAATAGAATTTTGGCAACGTTACACGTATGAAACAGTTTAGTGCATCATGAGAATTTACCCTGGAATTATTGCCTGCCGCAAAATGTGGATATTTGATTCATACCATTATTTTGTCCATAAATCATACAGCAATAACGATTAAAATATGCGTAAAGTGAACTATTTCAGGTATAGGTAAACTATTCTACTAAAAACAACTATTCGATTTTAGTCCAAGTGTCAACCCCATATTAGGTAATCATAAAATAATATTATTCCCTGAAAATTAATTTTAAAATATCTAAAACTTAAAAATAGGCAGGGGATCAATCAAATGAGAACTACACCTGTTTTCTTTTATGAAAATTTTATAATACCAGATAAAATTAGAAAAATACCTATAAAATCAATCTTCAAGTTATTACTTTAACCTAATTTACACTCAAAGAACTATTTACTAATTCTCTTTAATAATGCACGGAGTCCTGTAACTTTTGAGCGACAGTAAAACAAACAGGGTGAAAGTGCGTTTAGCCATTTCTTCTTATATGGTCCTACTGGAATCGAAAATTTTATTAAAGCAGTCAAAAACACAATTTCTTTAAAATAACGAACAAGTTAGGATAAAATATCTACTAGAAATTTGGGTTTCTTTTATACACGTTGATAGTTTTGTTTTTCTAGCACAGGGCTCACAACTCAAAATGGAAAAGTTGACGTTTAAATTGCTGATAAAGATAGGAGATATCTGTGGTGATTTTTGAGCTTAAAACAGAATTATAGAGCTAGAGCTTTGGAGCTAAAAATGGAAGTATTATTTCTCAAAAGATATGATCAGTCAATTGTATACTTAAGCACAAGGCACGATTTGGAGTCGAGGAAAATTTGAGAGAGGGTATTAGTTATTATATTAAAATTCCATCTCCACAGCGTTTGAAAAGCAAAACAAAACGCGAGGGGGAACAGGACACGAGTCATACTCTAGTATTTAAAAACTAATTGGGGACATCTTGGGAAAACGTAAAACGAAACCATTTTCCTCCAGGCGAGAAGTTTCGTAAAAAAAACCAGAAGATGTGAACTGTTTTGAATTTTCTGTTTCTATTCCGGAACGTTTCGAAGAAGTTTTGTGATGAGATATATGCATGGTATTGCAAGAATGATTTTATTGCATGGCTTGCTCACGAACGTTTCTCATCTGAAGAGGAGATAACGTCAGAGAGAGAAAGAGGCAAAATTATTTTTTCAATAGTGACCGTTGATGATGCGATCGTACAGGAATGGATCAGGTGACGTCTAATCGATACTTTTTGAATTTAAATAACCCATGCAAACACATTTATGCATTTTAGAAAAATTTGTGAGCAACTTATAGACGCTATACTAAAATCAGCGTTTCCACTAGTAGTAACTCGTGTGCGTATGGATACTTTAAATCAAGTAGGTTTTCCTGATATTTAGAATTTTTGTTTTGGGGACTATTTCGTTTAGTAGCCAAAGGGAAAGAAAGTGGGTTAAAAGGAAAGGGTAGGCCGGGATAAAAATGATGTACTATGATTCATTATATTCCAAATTTACATTATTCCCCGGGCATGAGTAAGATGTTTATATTAAAAAATGAGCTGATCTAATTAAATTTCTCTTCGCCCATTTTCAGGTCGGCTTTTACAACTACAGAAGAAATTTTTCAGCTTTGCACACTTTTAATTTAAAAATAATGTTTCAAATAGGCATTTGGAAGGGGGTCCCCCCCTTACGCGGGGTTTCATATTGAGTCAAGAGTGTCCCCAAATTTGTGAGTTCCAGCATAAACAAGAATTGAATTGGTGAGTGCGTTGACCGAGTATTTGGTCTCTTTCCGGAACAAAGACTCAAAGGGTACCCTGGTAATTCTGTAACATAATGAAAAATAAAAAAATGTAATACTTTAATCTTGTAATAGTGCTTCAAAAAACAAACCGGTACATATCAACTCAAGCATGTCACTATTCCCTCAAATTAAAATATATTTTAGGTATGCATGCCAAATTAACGACAGGCATCATTTTTAAGTTTCGAAACAAGTCGCCCTTACTATAATTAAAGTTGTTGCATAATGAGTTTCACCGCAATTTAAATATTCAACTCAAATCAAAGCCGCGGTCGAGTTAAAATTTACTTTTACTGTAACGTAAATACATTTAAGATGTGAATAATTGGGGAAAGAAGAACCTAAGAAAAACAACTCCGCGTCCAATTTGACATTATTCGTCAACACAGATTTATTTTATGGTTATCGTCATGTAACACACCTAATAGTTAATCATGGAATCTCCACTTGACCATATTCGCTGGTACATTGGATCACGTGAATAAATTGGGATGAAAGATACCTATCATATATTTATACCTTAATAGGAGGTAAGTAGTCAACTATTTGATTGAAATAACTAAAAACTAAGAGGCGAATAAAGTTCAACAATGTGGCAAAACGTAATCACATTTAATGTTTAAAACAAACTACTTAAGTTGTAACTGCATTTATGAATGACTTGGTGAAACATGACACACAAAATTTACATTACATTAATGATCTATTTATTTTCTGATTCTGTACACATGCTTTTCTTGTATTAACTTGTGAATCACAGTTTTGCATAACTTTTTAATACACGGTTATCCGCTTAACTGTCATTAGGTTTCATAACAATAAAATGCAAAATAATTTATTCGAAACTGACCCCTTCCAGTACATTACCCTTAAAGCTGTCGTAGCACATAGAATTCCAATGGCACCATGCAAAATTACAACTCGATGTGCAGCGATGTCTAAATTGGGGCGGTAGCTTTTTTCCTTAGCAAAATCGATCCAAATTTGTACGGTATGCTTTGTAATGGAGGAGTAGGAAAGGAAAGGGGAGTGGGAAAGGACACCGGCGGAGGTGGACACTGAGGAGCAATGCCATGGGTACGAGATGCAAAGGGGAAGAGGAAGGAAAAAGGGTTGAAAGAAATACACGCAAAGAGGAACGAGTTGGACCCGCAACTTCAGGAGTGGGAGGTTTAGTTGGGAGCGTTGAGGTTCGGGGGAGGAAGGAGGGATAGGGCAAAAGGGGTAGGGGTGAGGGGGAAGGAGAGGACGAGTCCGCTCATGGGAAATTCATGAGCCGGGCACCGCAGGCTGCGTTAAACATGCATCCGACTTCCCACGCACACCGACGTACGCACACGCCTACATACGTGAACTTACATACACACACACCCACAGGCGCGCGCAAGCACCCTGGGTTCTTCACGACCCCCTCGCAAAACACGTCCTCCTCCCTCGGCCCGGGGCCTTACCTTCCCTCTCTACCCTCCGGTGAACATATCCTCCCCCAAACCAACCCCCGAACCCCACTCCACCACCCTTTGCCTTGCCACTACCCCAAACCACAAACCTTATTTATTTATGGATCTGTAATAAAAAGGCCATTTGAATAAAGTGAGGCTGGTCAGTTTTATCGCCATCGTCCGTTTAAAAGCGGTGGTCATTATTGAGTACTCTTCCCTCTAATCTGCTCTTTTTTTATAACCCTGAGGTTTCCATTTGACTTCAATTACTCATTAACGCGGTCATGGGCATCATTTTTCTTGCCTAATAAATGATGTTTTAGTAAAATAAATATTGTGGGTCAATGTGGTCCTGCTGTATCCTTCTCTAGAAAACTATCAGGTGAAGTGGATCAAAGCTATTTAAAGGTCAAGGCCTCTAAAATCAGAATGATGAAAGCATCATCTATCGACCAGGCTTTTGTGTGGTAAAATATTTTACGGTTTTCTTTCAGAAAGAGAGTGCAATGGATATTACGATTGATCACCGAGGATGGCCATTCTCTATAGACGTACTTAAGTAACATCTATTCGCAAAATTTTTTTAACTAATCTCTATCAACTACTGAATTAAACCTAAATTACAACTTATAATATAGAATACATATGCTTTCAAAAACCTCCATGGTGATGGAATGCAGCTTAAAGAATCCACTTTTATGAGGGGAAATTTTAAATAAGAGATAATTAATTTACAGATAGCAACGACAATTTATTTTTTATGCTAAAATATCTCCAATTTGAGATGCATATCAGGAAAATATCTTGATTAATGAAAAGTGGAAATAGTTTGACAAAAATGTGCTATGATAAATCTAAATAGATTAATCTCCCTTTTTTTATGTTGACATTACATTTCAAAACATTTTAACCATTGAAAGATAAAAATTATTAATTTTTATACCGTCATTTGCCTGGAAATGAAAATAACCAAAATGGAAAAAGCATTCACAATTTATTGAATAATCCATGTCACTCTAATCCATATAAAAAAGTACACTTTAGATAAGAGCACTTGATAAATGTAATTATATAGTGAAAAAAGAATTGATTTGTGCTTCGTAAAAGGTTAGTGAAGCTTAAAAAGTCAATATGTTAGTCAAATCAAACATTTTACAATTCTTCACTAATTTATTAACTATATCTGTAAAATAATTCACTTTTAATTTATCGAAGTCAATGATCAATATCCAATCAAAATTGTCGCAGGGCACTTTGGGAACGTACATTAGTGAGATGGATGGGAAGTACAGTCAGGAGAGGTCTCTATCTTCCATAAAGGTCTATTAAAACTAGGAACTTTCATCTATTTAGTGTCAGTCAATAAAAAAAATTCTCCAGTAGTATACTAATACCTTCCATTTTTTTAAGTTTGATTCACTATGCGAATCACACTTAAAAGATTAATCCTAATGGTCATACGGGCCGTTTATTTTTATCCCGCTCTCCCGGGGGATGAAGGAAACTCCGCGTGCTGGGACGACGGAGTGAACGGAGCATTTGGGAGCGACGGGTTGTGTTTGTATTTTATATTTTATTCTGCGGGATGATAAGGCTTTGGACATGGTGAGGAGGGAAAGGAGCGAGTGAGTGGAATGAGGAAATGGAAAGGGGCGGTGGGGGAGGTAGAGAGGGGGAAGAGAGTACTCGGAAATATTTATAAAGGATACCGCCATCACCGTCTCTCCTTTTTCTCCTTCCCTACCTCCTCTTTTCCTCCTTTTGGCTCTTGGTCGGAAGGGGCATTGACACGGAGGCGGTATTTCTATGTGATTAAGCTGTTTCCCCAGACGGGGATGAGAATAAACGCACGGAGATGGGAATAGACGTGAGGGAAAAGGCTTGTACGGAATAGCAAGAGAAAGATGTTCGCACAGAAAAATATCTCCGGAATATACGAGCGCCATTTACGGAGTTTCGCGAGCTATTTACCAAAGCATCGTGGGATGAGCTCTGTAGCTCCTACTTTCAGCTAAGGAATCGGACGGGACGAAAACTGAAAGCGAGAATCGGGAGATTTCTAAATCTATAAGGCTAATGCACGCCATAATTTGAGATTTAGGATACAGACCATGAATAGGCAAACAATCATATTTATACGTACAGATATTTATATGCACAGATTTTTATAACACAGGTATATTTATATATAGGTACACACAAACACACACGCACACACACTAGGATATAGACATAGGAAAAGGAAGGCTAACACAATAGGAGAATACACAAGGAAGGTGGGAGGAAGTCAATTCCAAAACAGAAAAAGTTTTCCTGTACGAGTTTGTAAGCATACACATTTTCATCATCGTTTTAATATTTGGAAAAATTATACCAAACCCCTTGAAAAAGATATTGAAAATATTTTTGGGATGTTTTCAATAAGGTAAAAAACTATGAAAATATCAAATAATGCTATTATGCAAACATGCATGATTACAGGTAAAACTGGACCCTGATGGTCGTAGAGGATTCGGAATACGTTCACTTTGTAAAAAATCTATTAAATAGTAAGGCGAAATTATTAATGAAATGCCTAAGAACCATAAAATACTGGAATTGTCATTATTAAAATCCCATAACCATTAGAGTAGTCAATGACTTCAAACATTCTATGAAGTACCACTATGTAGGTCTCTTATGTACTTAATAATTTCTAGGTATATCATATTAAAATATTTAATTAAAATATTCCATTTCCAATGATAGAAAAATGACAGTGCTTTCATAGATGCTATGTACTCTTAAACGATATAGTAAATTTCCAAATAATTTGTTTTTTTAACAAATTTCACCTCACCAAATGCTGTTTATTTGAATGGTAAATTCAAATTTAGGGTAAATACAAAACGCAGTGAGTAAAAAGTGTTTGAAATGCTTAATCAATTTTTCAAATAAATAGGTAATACTTTAAAAAATGTACATACCCGTATGCCGTAATTAGAACTCCGTGTAACAAAATCCATAAACTGAATAACCTGGATCCGAATAACGCAAAATGTTAATATCAGACAAATACACCCAACCTAAGCAATATTTAATACTTTTCAAGCGGGGTTATTTATTTAATTTCAAGAAAGGTCCCTCCGCGCCTAAAACGTGTGGTCAATGCGATTATTGATTCGATGAGTCTCATAATGCATACAAATTGACAATTTTTCCTGAAACCCGTAAAGTGACTTACGGTTGGAACGGAAGTGCCCCGACGAGTGTTTCGTGGTCCATCGCCGACACGTGCAAGGTTAAGTCCTGAAATTTTCAAGATCAACCCTTGGTTAAAAAACACATCTTGAATTCCTGATGTCTTTAAAGACGCCAACGTCTTTTGTTCAGATCTTTGACCTTATTTTTATGCCAATTGTCCAATTGTTCGGCAGCAAAACTTCACCGTCAGAGAACTTTAGCTCTTTTTTTATACTTTAAAGCCTTCCTTTTTATCGAGTAAGTACTTAAATTACATACAACGCAGAGGACAAATGGTAACTTTCGCGAAGTCCCCTATGCGACGGACATCGTCTCTCACTGTCTACACACACCACCCCATGCATATTTACCCAGCACACCAAAAGCCAAACGAAGTTAGACCCTAGAATCGGTTATCGAGCGCAGAGGATATTCTTTTCTTTAAGCTTCAGAAAAGTTTACTCTTTCAAGCAAGAGAAAAAAACGGTGAGGAATGATCTTAATTAATGCCAATATTTAAAAAATGGCCATGTTAATAAAGCTATTTTATTCATAAAAATATAATTACACTAATTTGAGAGTAAATTAATAATTTGATTAAAAAAATAAGCATATTTAAATTTCATTACATGATCCACTTGATTCAAAAATATCCACTTCAATTATCAATTAAAGTTTCTAGCGTTCATATTTTTAATGTCCAAGAGGTGGAAATCGGAATGCTACACAGTTAAGTGAATCTAATTAATGGAAATAAAATTGGCACTCGCTTTCTACACAAAGTACAAAATGTTAATGCTCTCCTATACTGTAGATAGAATCTGAAATAGTCTTCACACAAGCAAGTTATTGAGACATGGTCATTTTTGAGTACATAAAAGTTGATAAAAATGAAATCTGTGGGTATTCATTACCAACAATCGAATAAAAAAAATACGAAGAATGCTTACTACTTAATGTATAATATTCCCATGGATATCAATTTCATTAAATTTCTTATTAACCTACGAATTATTTCTGGAAAGAAATTTCTAGAAAAAAAAGGTACTTCGGAAAATTGGTGAAGAGATAAATTTGCTGAGTAATTGCGTTATCATCTACTAAGGAAGATACCCATTGTATAGTAACTGAGGAGAAAGGGCACATTTAAAATTTGGATGAAAGTAATTGGACATATTATTTCTCTAACAACCGAGCTGAAAGAGCTTGAGAAGATCAAAACTCAGAAGCCGAAATCCAATAATTAAAAAAATCGAAGAACTTATGCGAAAATATATTACACAATATTTTTAAAACGCTGTTATAAGAATAAGAAGCAACTAAAACCAGAAAACATTTTAATTTCAAAAATAAAGATTTTGACCTGACTATAAGGATAACGATTCATACACCTTCTCATGCATTGTGGATTTTTATCATAGGTTTTATTTTTACCTTTAAACTCGAAAACGGCATTATTATAATACATTCTCAAAGTTATACAGAGGAATAAAAAATATTTAGTTTGCATTTTAGTTTAGCATGCATATAATGCAAGATTTGAACATGTAAAATAATAGGTCTTGTCAATAGGTTAACGTCTTTAAAAACGTGCATAATATATCTTTCATTGACCAAAACGTAACTTATTTTCCA
This sequence comes from Calopteryx splendens, assembly GCA_002093875.1. Classification (NCBI taxonomy): domain Eukaryota; kingdom Metazoa; phylum Arthropoda; class Insecta; order Odonata; family Calopterygidae; genus Calopteryx; species Calopteryx splendens. Next base: position 15,791 of record LYUA01000556.1, on the reverse strand, counting down.
GGACAGTTATTTAGAAATCTTAACTGCCTGTGACCTCCATTCCTAGTTACTTATCTATAGTGTGATGATCCTAAATAATAAGTATAATAATCCTAAATATGAAGTATTAATTTGCTGCTAAAAGTGACCATTCATCAAATACCTTTCTTGTATTGGTCTAAACCCGGCAAATCAGGATAAACCGCATATCGTGATTGAGCCCTCCTATAGTATATTTTGAAATTTTCGATTGAATATGACGGTAGAATGTACTTTTCCTTTGAATTTTCCGTGTAAATGACCAGTTACTAGCTAAATATTATTGTTTTTAATTTAAAGTGTTTTTAATGAAAAAAAAGTTTTCAGCATTATTAAACAGGCGAACACAATAAAATTATAGATAAAGATAAGTCATAACAGCATTATAGACAGATACTGCCGCAAGAGGATACAAATAATAGGCGAAAGAATAATAATATCCATTTCTTAGGGATCGCCTGGTGGATAAGGATAATAAGATAGACCAATTAATTTATACATTTTCCTAATTAACAAGTATTTTCTTTTTCAATTAGGTAGCACACGACTTTTAAATTCTCAAATGCCAATTCGTTTACAAATATCTGGCTGGTTACTATTATTGCTAAAAATTATGCCGCATTTTAATAAGTGGTTGGGTTCATCAAAGAGAAAAAAGATTTAGAGGACACGTTAATTTTTCTCAATTATGAATTTAAAAAAATAGTTTTATGAGTCTCTATATACTCATTTTACGTGGCTTTACTATGGACTAAACGGAGAACTGCTTCTATTAATATTTAATTTTTATCTCAGAATTTTCCATTTTGATTATCTTTCTTTTGCTCTTTGTAGTAAAATAATTAGGGCAAAGATTTTTAAAGGGAGAACTTTTCTGAAAAGATGATAATGAGGAACATCATTTGCCATTGAAAATAAAAATGGTGAGCTAATTTTAATGGCAAGATGATAGAAAACAGCACCTGTGCTTGATGAATAGCCTAGGTTGTGCGTAAATCAAAGAAACTTCCCTGTGAACTCAAAGTATTGTATATTTTATTTATTATTTTACTCAGATACTGAACAAATGTTTTGAGCAGTATGAGCCTACATAGGGCCGTCTTTTTTCACCCGCATGCGTCTAGGGTGCTTTTCTCAGATGTCATTGCTGAAAAGATAGCTTCCAAATGAAATGCTAGAAAAAATAGAGTAACTCTTAGCTTCCCTGCTTAACTGGGGCTACTACTCTTTTTTTTCCTATTTGGTAGACAAATGGAAGATTTAAAAAATATTTATATAATGAAAAAACAACCCATTAAAGCTCCTTTTCAGGTTTTAAACTCAGGATGACAACTTATAACCGGAAGTCAAAGAATATCCTTGTATTATAAGGTAAGGATGTAGCACTTTTCCACAAAATAAAATTTTTATTG
>LYUA01000555.1:374259-392237 GCA_002093875.1 Calopteryx splendens | reverse complement strand
CTGATTTATTCCACTTATTGTGTATTTCATCTGTCAGTCTGACGAGAGGCATGTATATGCAATAGCGGGTCATCCGTTAAGAGTTACTCTCAGTACTGTTAAATTATTAAAAGTTTTTTTAGAATTTTAAGTATTTTTAGTTTGGCTATAAGAAAGATCGTCGATGTGGATTATTTAAGGAAAACGAGACGATAAAATTCGATCAAGATATTGATCTCCATACAAATTTGATTTCGATAATAATAGATATTGCTAATAGAAATTGTTTTGAAATAAGTTGACGTAGCATCTTTGACCGATTATCTTCATTTAATTCCATAAAATATCAACTAAATATTTCTATAATCAATATTCATTACAAATTAGTCAATAATTGGAGAAAGCTAAAGCAAAGTTCAATGAAGTGGCAAAATAATGTGTGTGCCTTTTGCATGGTAAAGAGTGATTAGGTAGCAAGACTTACATTAAACCTACCTAAAGTTTTCCATTTACTCTTGCCAACTGTAGATGGTGATGGTAGTTTTACCATTTCGTTTTGGTATGTAAAGGGTAAACATGAAAGCGTCTGTGACAATCCCGACGGAATTGTTTTTAACGGGTAAATCGGAAGAAATCGTTGATGAAAACATTTCCTTTCAATTGAGCGATCGCGAATGACTGAGGTCTTTGAAATCCTTTTGTGTGCTTGTCGCTTAGCTTTACTATGATAAAAAACGCCCTTAGTGCACACTTATTGTGCCTTATACGCGTATAGTGTCCCGGATTCCGATTCTTGATATACTTATAGTATCAGAACTGACTCGGTAGAATTGAACCATAATAAAAGAACTTAGCAGTTTCCACTAAATATTTCCGCAATTTAATTGAAAAACCAAAAAGCCCCAGCTCTTTTCTCAGCAGACTTTCCTGGGGGGATGAAAAAGTTCGGGAGTGTGTTTGAGCAACAGATCAATTCGATAATACTGCTCGGGTAAACAGGAACTGGCAACATTCCCGGGAAAAGGAGGAGATCGCGTGGGGTTAAATGGAAATGCCGCTGAACATCGTGAGTGCAACCACGTGCTTGGCACGTAATGGCTTCAACGCCGATGGAAGATGTATGAGGGCTCTTATGCTAGAGTAGTTGCACATACTTAAATAAATGGCACTTTCCCTCTTGTATGATATTCCAATATAATTACCAATGACTTTAAGTGCATAATTTAAATTAGTCATTAAATTATTAACCAAGGAGTATCAAATTCGTGAATAGTAAATATAAAACACCTTAAAAATGAATTTTTTAAAGTATTTTTTCATGAAATACGCCAAAGAACGAAAAGTTTGTGAGGATCACCTGTTAAAATAATAATGCCAAAATAAACCAAAAATTAATATCTTGACATAAATCAATAAATAGGATTTTCTTTTTAGTTTTTTTTAGAGCTATGGTAATTTTCCGATGCAAATATTCAACCAATGAAAATATGAATTAAGTAACGCTACCTAATTTCACTATCAGGAAATCCAATTTTTCAGCCAATCTATATTTCTTTGTAAGCAATGAATTCACTTAGATTGGCGTTGGTAATGCTAGTTTTTATCCCTGCTAGTCTTGTTTGAAGTGGTCAAATAAATGTGAAAGGAGATATTCTTATTCGTTTCCTATTGAAATCTTAACAGTTGTTTCACTTGGGTGCGCAAGCATGCGTGACTCCCTTCTTGCGTCAATCAACGAGCAACATGAAATATCTCGAAATTGAAATCAATAGCATTATGGGCAAAAGAAGAAATTAGAATAGGGATTGAGAGAGAGTTTTCCGTCTGGTTTCAATCCATTTCATGGAAGTCTGATAAATTCCAACCGAAATTCATCCCAAACCACTCGTTATGAGCTGTTAAAGATTCGGGGTTTCCATGGCAACAGAATTGACTCCATTTCCGACCGTCATTTCACTTCATTTCTCTCCTGTCATCGCGATACGATTGGTAAATTAATGGATATCAAAACTTGTTTATGTGATTCCTTCACGTATTATCAATGGGAAAAGTGCTCCACAACGTGATGGGATGTGATTTTATTACCCAAAAGCGCGAAATTGGGTTATCTCCCTGAGCAACACGGTGGTTGATATTTGCGTGCCCATCTCAATTTGCTATCCAAATGAGAGTGACGCAGCAAATTCAGCAGATTGCTCTAAAAACGAGTGGAAAGGTACTTATTCTGCTAGAGTCTTTAGATATTGATGAAAACGTAGGATACTAGTATCTGTTTACAGGAATCTTGAGTAATGCCGTCACATTATATCTATATTTACATTGTTATTGTATAGACTTCGTTAGGAACCTCTGGAAGCTTGAAGATTGGATGCACGACTTAAATTGTTAAATAGGTACAAATTATTCGAGCTTAACGCTTTAACAGAGGAAAATAGCTCGTATCCATATTACATTGGTTGACGATATCACAAAGGGAAGTTGAGAGTGATTAAAGATCAAGGAATAATAATAATTAAATAGGAATCCTTTTTCCCTCACACAAACCGTAACCATAGCGGCAGGAAATGCGTATGATTATTTTAACTTCCCGAAAGTGAAAAGAGAAGGATATCCATAACTCAAGAGAAGGATTGCCATATGCAGTGCCAATAGTGGCTGATGACCTAACACTCCCCGCCACATGCCGTTGCGGCAGTTCGCAAGATTGAAAACAGATGTAGACTCTTTGCCAAGGGTTTTGGTACTTAGACAACGTAAACAACTACTCCTGGCCTGGTTACAGGTTATGAAGAACCTCACCCTAGTTTTGTTGCTATAGGTGTCATGTCCTGACTCCAACTCACAGTTGATATATACCATCATCTTAAAAAATTCAAATAAATATTTTGTTTGTTAGTATCACTTTCGCGAATACTCAATTAGAATTTTCCATTCCATTTTTTGGATACCGGAAAGAACTGTTTATTCGGTACCATTCCTAGTCAGGCTAACGGAACTAAGATTTTTAATAAGATTAAAGAAAGTTACTTCATTTAATTCTACTTCTAATTATCTTTCCCTAAGTAACAGCTTTTAGCAGGTATTTTTATCTATTAAAAGATGGATATACAAACACAAAGCTCCACTAATTCCAATACCTGCGCAAATTGTCAAGGATGTCTTCATGGTACTCTGAATTTTAAATGCACCCACAAAATCACTAAAAAAATTGACTTAAAACATTTGTTGAGCGAAGGGCACAGGTATAGTGCTTTACATTTAGCCTCTATCGACACTATAATAACTGAAGTTCCTCCATTATCGCTAATATAAGCGACTATAACAATTAGTCATAAGAAATCGTTTCATTACATAGATGGGGCAGAATAAATGTCCAAATTGCTCTGAACCACGCCCATGAGTGACATAAAAACCAAAACGTTTGCGTGGAGAGAAATTGTGTTGCTTCGCTGTCATGCTGCTACCACAAAGAAGGTGAAAAAAAACTTAAAACAACTGTCCAAGTCGCATTTAAGGGGGTTACTTTAATCCACCTGGGAAAGTATATAGTTGAGACAGTGGATGCATCAATAAGACCCTTGTTTTATTTTGGCGAAATTGAGGGGTAAGAATTCTTTTCAACAAAAGTAGAAAACAAGTAAAAGGATACCCGTGTCAACTTGTTCCCAGCAAAAATCTTCATCTTTCCACAATCACACACACACACACCCGTCGCTCGAGAGGGGAGTTTAAAAATGGCACATTTTGATCCCGAAGGGTCGAGTGGGATCTCCGCTGTGTCCTTGATGCTCCACTGGTGTGAAAGCCTTTTGAGACCCTTGTTAATTTCAGTTTATTTGAAAGTTTTCATAAGGGATGTTTTTTTTGAAGCGAACAAAAGGACGAGTGAGAGAGAGTTGAAAAGGTTTCCATCCTTTTCATACCTCCCCTTTCCTTTGCCTCACTTTAAGTGCAAAAAGTCTGCGTCGCGCTCGCAAAATAAATGCATGAGGAAGGAGGGAAGGCTGTCGGCATCCGCTTCCGGCATCCCCGCTCGAGGAAAGAGTGCGGCACGCATGGCCTTTTCCAAGTCGTCAGCCCGGATGTCGTTAGAGTGCCGCCTCGGCTTGTTTATATTTCGGCTGCCGGGAATCCACAGATAAGGGACGGAGAGGAGGTGGGATGAGGTTAGAGGGGAGCAGTCCTGTCTCAAGAGGGGAGCTGACCTCACGAAAGAGATTTGGACGTGGAGAACAGGAAGGCAGTGGTTAATGGATTTGGGTTCATCGCGGGACGGGACGAGGCTGTTTCACGGTGCCGCAATAAATGCCGAACCCGGCGTGACGGAGATTTTTGAATGGTTCCCCTAAGGAAAGAAGGGAGGTGACATTTCTCTGCCACGAGGAAGGCGTTGAGTGGATTCGCTGGGGGGGAAAGGGGTCATAAATGGGTTCCAGAGACGGGATTGCCTGTGGAAACGCAGTCGAGTGCCGCCTCCCACGAGTGCTTCGGTCTCTCGGTCTCGGCTTGAGTGTTGAGTGCTTAGTGGTTTCCACTTTTGCGTGTGTTTCGTTTGTGTAATAATTGTCTTGTTAGTGGAAGAAGATATTGTGCGTGTTTTTGTGTGTACTCACCACTGTGTTGTTCGCGTTGAAGGAGACTCGAGAAGTAGAATCGGCGGTTTCAGAGGACCTAACGCTGGAGCGCTCTCGGGATAGGTGGTTGACTTTCAGTCCATCGAAGTCTCCCGACGGAGTGAAGCCGAATCGGCGAGTTTACAATCTAGCCAAGTGGTTGAAGAAGGTATATATTCAAAAATGCAAGCATACCTTATCTATCCTCAGGAAAACTTCCGTCACTCATGAGATTCCTTCAGGATTTGGTCTCTCTTGGTTAAAGAAATTAAAATAGTGTTTTGACTTACTCTATCGGGAAAAAATAAAAGTACCTTTTTTCTAGAGAATGTCTGTGCTCACAAAGTAGGATATATTTTGCTGAAAAGTTGAAGCTCATTGATATAGGAAAATGCGCGGTGGACTGTCGTGAAAAGATTCACGTTTCCCGAAAAATAATGTTCAGGTTTTAAGTTGTAGTATTTAGAAGTCTCTGTAAAATTAAGCTACATGAAACTACATATTTACCTGCTAAACAGATTAGATAGACTTTTGTAAATTACTGAATCGCTTAATGTTTTCTTCATTATTAACATGAGCTTGTGCCTTCGACTTCTGGCATTCCTTCTGTACCTTCGACTTTTGGCGTTACATTGTGCTATCGGTATACTTTTAAATTATCGAATAAAAAGTCATTTAAATTTTGTGAGATCTTTTTAACTTATTAATTATTTTCGTAAAATAAGACAGCAGAGAAAATAGTCGGTTTTGCACCTGATGATATCTTAAAGGGTAGAAAACAGGTTGGTTTTATACCTGAGGTGATACGAATGATGAATAAGCCCCCTATTTCCCTAATGAGGGTTGTTGGAGTATTAATTATTGAAATGGATGTACCTAGACTTGAGAAATAATTTATCCTCCTCAATTAGGACATTATTATGCGATTCAGGCAAAGTAGGACATTATTTATCTTAGGTTATGTGGATACATATATCCTTCCTGTCATATATATCCTTGAAGTTTTTGAGATTGAATACTTAACAATTACTTTTCTTAACTATAGTTTTCATATTCCAAGTTTTCAGAAGTCGGATCCTTTTGGGTTACAGTAAGTAACTGCAGCTTTCCAGTAAATAAACCTTTCAAATCCATGCAACCGGGTAAATGCATAAGGAAATAAGAAATATTCATGTAATGTTTTCCCTACCCTTTAAACAAAGGTTTTTTATGATGACACAAAATGTATCACCTAAGTACCTAATTTCCCTAGTAAAATTCTCATTTTCTTAAGAGCTACATCAATTTACAACTTCATGATGAATTGGGCTTTATTAATTTAATTTTGTGTGTTAAAATTATTCTTTTGCGACACGAAAGGTTATATATTATCAGAGGTTTAAAGTTTAAACCTTTATAAGTATTTCCCTCTTTAAGGTAATGCATAATTTCGTCCCACTCTTCGTAATTTAATCTTTATTTTTATTTCTTTATTTTTTATTGTCTTATGAATATCTTCATGGAAAAGATCTGAGTTTCTTTTAACCCAGGCCTTGTATCATCCTTCCCCATATCTCATGCCCCTATGGCTGTTTTTATAAACTAAAATCATTTTTGACCATATATACTAAAAAGTAATCAACCCTGAACGTTATTTTTTGGTTGATGATGATAAAGCTCATCCAGAATTATTTTTAAGCTCCAAAACGTTTGAAATTCTCACATTCAGGAGCAATTTTTGGTAGTAAAAAATAACGGTGTTTTGTCATAATACGTTACTTGATGTTATTTTTATATTAATTCCAAAACTTTCTCCTTTTAGGTAAGTACACTTACCATCAAATTGCCAGCCCGGGGTCATCAGACGGAAGCCGTTTGGTAAGTACATACCCTTTTCTATTTGGTCTGCCAATCAAGGTGTGAATATATGATTGAGTGATTGTGTGTGTTTTTTTAACCTGTGTAGACACCATTGACGTATTGGTTTGTTTGAAGCGAATATTGAATTCAGCCGGAGATGTTTATCCTTCTCATCCATTACATTTCATTCTAGTGTTGATATAAAATTTAGTCTTCAATGAACAATTTCTTGTCTGAAATAGTAATAGGTGCATATATACATTACTTATAATTGTATCACTTCACCTTCTCGTTTTGACATTATTAGTTGAAAAAACTTTAAATTCTAAAAAAAACTAATTCTACCCAACCAAATAATATTTTAAGTTGATTTTAATAATGCCTCATAATTGCACTCTCATGGATTGTAATAGCTAATTACATCTTGAAGCTAAATTTTACATGCAGGTTTTCTGCCAAAATTTCACTTCCTTCGTTTAAATAGATTCATTAACGAGTTCTGCCGGTGTAGTGAACATCGGTATAAATGTGCTCGAGTTTCTTCCACTCCAATGGACTGTGACACTTCCACTCTGGATCTTGGCATATCGTGCCAGGTTTTAAAAACGCTGGTCATCATTTATTTCCATTATTCGCGTCCGTGTACTCGGGCTGAATCGGACGTCGCATCTTGCAAATATAGTTTACGTTTGTTCTGGGACCTCCCGCACCTCGTGTCTCTTCTGCCTCTGGTAAAAAAATTCTTTTGTGGCCGTTCTATCATTCCTTTGCCTCCATTGTTGTTTAGGCTGTTTTTTTTCTTTTCTAACTATTATGCATTCCTCGTGTGACTTGTAAGATATGCTATACTGCGCGCGAGACCGACAAGAAAGATAATATTCCACCGGCGACTTCCTCAGCTCCCACGTTCTCGCCTTCCTGGACAGGAAGCAAGACCATTATATCTTGGCTTACCGTCTCGTTCTCCTTCCTGAGAAGAAAATTAAAATACGTCATCCGTATTGAGATTTCCCATCAACTAAGGTTATGATTTTTGCTTTATTTCAAACATTTTAACCTGCCTTTAATTAAGATAAATTATGTTTTTAGTTTACCACGTGACCATAGCACGCATTTCTGTGTTGTTGCTTGAAACAAATCAGTGCTTCTGCTGCTTATTCTTTAGTTTGACACAATTATTTCTTAATCATGGTGTCACTTGGTCAATTAAGGTTTTTTTCTGCGGAAAATGGCTTTCCGTAAAATTCCGACTTCATTTCGTAATGTTATTGCCATGTTACTAATTAGGTGTGGAATTATCTCTTGATAAGTACTCATGATGGCGTAACCAAAGCAACGCCAAAATGAGGACGCCGGGCTACCGTGATAAACTTCTAGGGCACAAACCATTATTTTTTATTGACATAACGAGAATACAATTCAAATAAAACCCTTTATTAATTTATATACTTTACATAATCGTAAAACATTTAAGATTTATTGGCCTAAACACCATCATTGGCTGTTTCCCCTGAAATTTCTACCGCAGCTATAAGCAGGTCACTTTCAGAACTTTCAAGAATTATTTTCATAAATTCACACTAAAAAAATTATTTTAAAATATAGTTCCTATTCCCTAAAAGGTCACCTTATCCATAAATCGAAGGCAGTGACATATTTTAAGTTAAATACCTGCTCGAAAAGTACTGAGCCAGTTGTTATTTATTGATAATTTATTATGCACCTAAGTGTTTATTTATATTGTTAATATTCCATTACTGTAGCAGTATTAGTTAAACAAATGTGAAAAACAACTGTTAGTGGTGTTTGGAAAGTTTTTCTTCCATTTATATATTAGCTACTTTCGTATCCTGAAATATATTTAAAGTAAATAATAAACAAAATCATGCATTTTGTTTTTCTATATATGTTAATTTAAGTTAGTTAGTTAAAAATAAAAGTTTTGTAAGTTAATATATAATCTATTATCCTTAATATGTGTTTTGAGTTTGGAAGAACCACGCACTGAGGTAAGGCAATAACAGTGCTGGGTTACTTTAGCCGTCGCCGTAAGCACCACGATTGTTTTGTTAATTGGAAGTATTCAAACAAGTACCTATTCCACGAGCGGTGCGGTTAAGAAGTCCCTGGTGACGAATTGGTGACTAAATTTCAAATGGAACGTTATGCGAGCAAATAAAGCGGTGCTCTTAGTTATCGTGTGCCTTTTCTGGGCCGTTGCCACTGCAAATATAGTCAGGACGTTTGTAATGTAGAGTTCGCACAGGCTGTTATACTCTTTGTGCGTGAACATGTGCCATACCGTTGGAGGTCTAATACCGCCATTCAATGCCGATTTGCGAAATCACCATGTGGGTACCAATATGCATAAAGGGTGTACACAATGCATTGCGGAACGTTAACAAGGTCACGTTTCTAGTACAGGAAATCATATTCATAGATTTGTGAAGTATCAACTGATATCGCACAGAAACGCATTTGTGTGATAAATGAAACTCTGGATTTTTTACACCTAGGTAAATAAATATTGTTTTAAATTTTATTTATTCGTATAAATATGACATCATTTGGCCACAGAAAGTAAATTTGAAGACCTAGAAAACGAAAAAATTTACATTATCAATAGATGAAGAAGTAATAGCTATAGGCATAGAGGAATAGCATATTAATCGACCCTTTTACTTTCAATCGATACTTTACAGGTAACAAATGAGGATATTTTTTTCTCTAAGCTTGTTCTCAAAATATTTTTTTAACTCAGGGCGTATATGAATGAATGAAGTAACTATCCTTCCATTAAAACGTATTTACTAGAGTTTTAATCAACTAGCTATTAAGCATTGTAAGATAAAATTTTAGTGGTTGAACTAAAAATTTCTAATGTTTAGGCGAAAAATATTATTTAAAGAAAGTGTGCGATTGTGCTCTTAATGATAATTGAAATTTGACTGAAAAAAAAGAAATAATAAACGTTAAAGAAAATTATTATTATATTATGGAAAATTTTCCAAAATATTTGGCAAAAACATGCCATCAGAGTATAACCAATGGACGGTAAGGAGATTTTCATGAAATTAAATTAATTTAAATAATTTCTTTTAATTAAATTAAATTAAAATAAATTATTCATGAAAGAGAGTCAATTTAAATCATAAAAGGCATATGGCTATTTATCTGCGAGTTTGATAACCATAGATTGAGAAAAATTCATCCTTTTCCGAAGTGAGCGATACTTGTTATCAGCCGAATTTGATCCAAGGTCTCCTTGATTACAAACAATTATTCAAAAAGTTACTGATCTCAAAAACCCTTTTTACATCGAGATTTTCGGAATTCGTGTGTTTTTGGGAATTCGCTTCATCTACATCATTAAACAGGTTTTTGGCTAGCCCTTTCCAGTCTGATCATCCCTCTGGAATCTCCCGTGTTGACAAGAGCCCAGGAAAACATGCAGGTCCCAAAATGGAGAGAAAAAACATGAGGTTGTAAGCAGAGTTTTTTATGAGATGGGAGCTGGAGAGTTTCACGAAGAGTGGGGAGCCAGGACGGAGTTTTTGAGTGTCGGTTGAAGAGTAGGTAGCATGAAGGGGACGGACACAGTTCCCCCCGAAATGTCTATGACATTAAAGAGTTGGACCTTTGTATTGAAGGTAGAAGTTTATCCCATTGCCTGGTGAAATGAAAGACAATAGAAGAAAGGCGATTATGGCGTCATCCAAATTGTTAATTGCAATCGATACTATAACTATATATGTAGCTACAGGAATTTTATAATACTTATTCCCTCCAAATATCAAGCAATGATACTACACCTATGTAGATTTTCTGTGGTATGAATGATGCGTAAGAAAATACACGTCATAAATTGCTACCAACATTGATAATGAACTGCATTAATCAAAAATCGTGGCTCGGTCAAATTTCTAAATGGATTATATCATAACTTTTCCTTTCTCAAGCCAGCTTTCTGAGCATGATGTTTCAATTTGAGTTCAATGTTAACCGCAACATTCAAAATAGCATCGGAATCGGCGAATGGCATTTGGCTAAAAAAACCGACAAGTAGATGTGTGTGCATAATTTGTGTGCTTAAATTTAACAATAAACCGCAATTTATTAATAGTTTTAAAATATCTTTAGACTTAAGTGATAGACTACAGAATAGACTAACCATTTGTTTGCATCCTGAAATTAGCATTATGAAATAACAAAAGCATATCCTAAACCCGGTTAAATATTTTTTAACTAGCCTAATGGGTTGCAAAATAAGCAAAGGGAAAAATCTGATAAATAATTTTACTACCTCCGTCAATTGTAATTTCGGTCAATCATTTGTTCGATCAGGTATCATTCTTCATTCTAGCATTCCACTGGGGCCCATGCACAATTTACGTTCATTTGAGATTTCGACTTCTGTCATTTCGTTCGGTTGCTTTTGAAATAAAAAGCTGCGAGTAATTGGGAAAATAACTGGAACGTGAGCCATTGTCACGAGACTGGACGATTTCATTAAAGGCTTGCAACCACTTGCAGTAAGCGCCGGAACCAGCTTAATAGTGGAAGCGATCCACTCAGGGCTTAAGGTAGATAATTGGAGAGATCGTTTCATATCCCTTGTGTCGCCTATGAGCTACTTAATTACTCATAATCAACTCCAATTTCCTATTTTGTAATCTTTTAAAACTTTGTGATTGCTCTGTTATCTTTTTGATCTCTTCAAAAACTTACTGTCGCAGATCAGCGTGATGCGAATGCTATTTAGAAACGTCAAGGAATATCAAAGAACAGCGCGCTGAATTAGCCAATGCTGATATAAGGTGAAGTACAGAGGAGATTCTAATTCATGGTATGTTCCCACTCGGGAAAAAAGGGGGCTAGATAATAGGAGGGCATGGTTGTAGAAAGTACTATCTACACCAATGACAAAAATGTATGCTTATTATAAAACGCTTTTTCAGAGACTGCTTACATTTGATATCCCATGAACTTAGAGCACACTATAAGAGAGCTTTATCTATATGTTAACATAAAATAGATTTTTATTTTTATTGTAATCGAGAGTAAACATATCATACTATTGTAATGGTCTTTTAGTTAAACATTGATTCGTTTAAAGAAACTTTCATACCAGTAGGTCAGTAATATGTCAAGCCACTTTATTTTTCCTTCCTGAAGAGCCACTCGAAAACTTGTGCCAAACCACGTTATAAACACATCTTCATCACCAATCACTCTTGCCTGGGCAATAAAACAAGGTCGAATTAAAATTGCTCGCTATATTCATCCAATTGCCCAAGAAATATTTGTGTTCTGTCGGTTGAACTCAGTCAACGATTTAAGGGGATTGCTTCTCGGTTTCGGCAGTGTTTGCATTAACATTTCAAATATGAGTGTTTAAATGCCCTTTGACAATTTTAATTGTGACTATCACCATAAAGTTGATTACCTTGGATCTTCATTCGCCTTTTTTATTTAGAATTTGAGCATCACAATAAAAAAATAAGAACCCTTGCACATGCTCGAGCCATTCGTAATGCAAAAGGGCATCATAAATATTTCACCACAGCGATGACCCCTTCTTCTTCTGAATCTCTCCTCGGCTGATCCGAATATAATTTTCAGTCGATTGCTAAAGCATTCGATGGCCTCAAACATATCCCCTTTTAACAGAGAAGCGAAGACGCTTGACCTGTTGGCTGGCACTCGAAGTATAGAGAGCATAATTCCAAACGTTCTAATCCTGCTTAGATCAACTAGGAGTTCAATTTAACGTAACCGAAATGGATCACGTAAAGAAAATTAAAAGTATATTCTCCCACACTTAAAACAAAGCATTCACAATAACTGTATTGGATTTTAGATAAAGTACCCAGGTGACCCAGGTACACAGGTCTTCTCACCTATAGGTTATTTATCGCAATAGGCCACTAGTATGGGCGATTTATGGGGTCAACCTATTATCACTTTATGAAGGCCCATCTTTCTGCATTATTCCATGTCATCTCCATTATATATTTCTTGAATCTGCATTCTTACCTTGTTTCGAAAACATCAGTTGATAATATTATACAGTTTTTTCAAGTATACACTGACATATAAAGAAGTGAATGTTTTATTGACCTAAAAATAACATTCTCCTTTAATAAAGAGCAGTTTTAAATGTTTACAACAAATAATGTGCTTCTCATTCTGGAAATCGGATTTGAAAAGACATTATTAGGTTAAAAAATGTATCTGTCAGCTTTGCTCAATACAATTAGGAGAATTTTGGCCAAAATTTGGCCTGGGGAGAATTTTGACCAAAAAGTACCTGTGGTTATATTTTTTATGGCATTATTTTTAAATTATATGCATTGACCAATTTTATTATAATTGAATTTGATGTATTTCTTTTTAAGTAAAAAGATATCTGTCCGATGGAACAAGTTATAAAAGCGTTCCAAAAATATACTCATTCAAAGTCATTAGTAGTTCATAAATGAAGTTTTATCATTCCAGTTTTTGTTCTAACATGATTTTGCACTTGACTAATTCCGAAATAAGTTTGGTATTCCTAAGCAATTGATTTCTCTTATAAAGGCAAAATACAATACCTGGAGTCTAGCTTTGCAAGTTAAACATAAACAAACTCAGAAAAAAGTTTATCAACTTTAGATTTAGTCATTTAGATGCTCATTATCTTAAAATAAATGGATATAAAAGGCACACATTATTTTAATGTTTCCCGATTTTATTGTTACATTCTATAGGTTTTGGCATTGTTTTTACTCTATTGCAGGAGATGTCTGCTCACTCGGAATTTTTGATTGCCTTATAATTACATCATCACTATAGCGTTTTATTTATTTATATTTTATAATACTCTTTGTTAAGGTAATTAATTCAAAGAATGGGATTTTTTTTGTCTAATTTTTTCCCTCTTGGACTTTAATGTTAAGCGTTCTTGTTAAACTAATGTCTAGCTAATGATGCTGCTAATGCAACGTCAATGCCCTTTTTATAGTCTTGAAAGTGTAATTTTAGCTGAACATGCTCGTGAGGGTTTTAGGAGAATACAACGGGGATCTGCGCAGTTTCCGAACATTGCTTCCCCGCGTTCACTCCTACCTTGGGAGCCGCCCTTTCTTTCTCCTCCACTTCCCTCTTGTCCACTGCCAGGGGCCTCGTCCAATCCTCCCTCGCTCGTCCCCGCAAGATGGCGGGCATCCACTCCCTCCGGCCGCCCACGCACACACACAAGTGAATTCCCGTCGTCATTCCCACGGACGAAAAGAGTGCAGAGCAGTTTCTCATTCGCGTCGACTCACTCACCCACTCCTCCAAGACGCCCGGAGGTTTTCTTTTTCTTGAAAGACACCACACGGCGCTGGGGACCAGGAGGGAAGGATTTAAAGGGGCACGTTGAACTTTTTTTTCCTTTGAATCTCCTGTTGTCCCTTTACCTGCCGAATCTTTATGATGCAATGAATAGCTAGCGATAAATAATAAAACATCTTTGTCGATGAATTTGTCACATTCACTCGGCAGATACAGATCAACTGATGGAACTGATATCTTAAGTTCAATACATTTTGACGATTAGGGATATGGGATATGTAATGTGTTGTGAATTTGATAATAATTGCGTACAAAAAGTACCTTATGTTTATAAAAATATTCTCAAACGGTAATTTATTTTGTATAAAACAGTATGCCTTAAACTATTTTTGACATTATTTCCGCCACTGTTGAGACACTAGTCGTATCTGGAGACCATTTTCTTTAATCCCTCTCCAGAGAACGGCGAATGATTACAAGACCTCTGGAAATTTTGGGAAACTCATCGCATAGTCATGCCGTCTTAAAACGCCGATTTTCACGATTTTTCTCATTAATTTTCCTGAAGAAATCATCATCAACAGCATAAGAAGGCTGCCCTCTCCTTGGTTCATCATGCACAAGTGATTGGGACTTCGTTGAAATTTCTTACCTATTTTCTAACCATTCCATCATTCTGTGCAGTGTCACCGCAAATCTCAACGATTGCTGGATGAATTTAAATGGTGTTGAGCTCTCTGATCTCCAGAAATCGGATAACAGGGTGTGTTTCACAGTCAGCGGAATCTTCTATTGACATAAACATTGAAAAAAAATCATAACAGATTCGGTTAGTGCCTTAACTACGGCTAAACCTATGTCAAAAAACAGTTTGAGAATGTTCTTCCATATAAATATAAATTTAAAAAAAGAAAATGTGTAAAGTTTTTTTAAAACAGAACTTGCTTTTTGAACGGTCACATTATCTATTATTGGCTATTTCCGCTTCAGATTTAGGTACTGTCGATGGCTCTCGATACAAACCACCGATATGTCTCCGACAATAAATGTTTTTTTTTATAATTTCGATAATTTTTTTGCTAAAGTTCAAAAGGGGAATGAAAAAGCGAACATTTTAATTTATTAGCGTCTCAAATTCGTGGTGAATTTTACTTGTTTATTTTCCGAAAACTATTATTTTCCTATTATCCGTATGGAAATCGAGGGATCCGGGTTTGAGTCCCGGTTTAGGCAAATTATTTTTACACTGTACATTTTTCGCATACTCCTTGATAGAAATAACCTCATGAAAAATGAATTTCATATTTTTTTAATTTAAAGCAGCTATCCAATACTAAAAGTTGAAAATACTTCATAAATTCTGTAGAAATACAGAAATGTTTTAACATAATTACTGCATTGAAATTTATAGATATCGAAACAAGTTGGAATTTTCAGCTTTCATATGGCTGGATAAGTGACTAATAGCTAAACAAAAAAATTTTTATCGATATTTTTAGCGATAATCAATTCAAATATTTTTAATAATAAAAAATTGTATAATCTTCTCCGGTATATTTAAAACTATTTATGATAGCTCAGATTCAGCGTGAGAAGGAAAGCCTTTGAACCATTTTGTTGGCGCATGTACCACTTCGTGAGGCATGTATTCCAGTTGTAAATGGAAGAGTTTCATTGTCAAATTTTCTTTACAAATAGTATTAACAAATTATTTAAATGCTATGGGATTGAATATTAAGCAACATTGAGATGATATTACTGTTGATAGTTATAATAAAATTATTTGCAGAAGCTGCATTGAAATGATCTCATGGTCAAATTAATCCGATAACAAGCCACTGATTTGATTAGCTCTTAAAATAAGGAAAAGGAATAGATTTTGCAGGCTCGAATGTTGCGGTCGAAGTGAAGCCACGATGTCCCGACAATTATCGTTTAAGGTGTTTCCCGCTATCACAACAACTTAAGTCCCCCGTCGGAGCAACTGAAAAGACAGACGCTAATGGTGCCAACAACAATTAAGAGTGGGCTTACGACATTTGGGCGAATAATCCCGTTTTCCTAGATTGACGCAGGGTACCCTTCACCCGAGAGCGGTTGCATCTTGCTTCCTGCTGGAAAGCGCTCTGGGGGCATAGGACTGTGTGGGAAAGGGCTCGATGGCTTTTGGGGAGGAGGGAATGACTCCCGCTGAGAGGTTACTTGATAGTGGGCGGATCGCCGCGCAGTGCCCGAGTGCGGGAGAATGGAAAAAAGCACGTGTGTGTATGAGAGAGGGAATGAGAACGGATTAATGGAATAGAAAGGACAATATGCTGAGGAGAAGGAATGTAGAAATTGCGGGTTGGAAGTAAAATGCAAGGGAAATAGGGCAAAAGGACAACACATGAGGTTGAAAGTCTACTACCCCTTGCCCACTCGCAGTACTCCCTTTGCAGGGGAAATCATTAACTCTCCAGAGTCCGTTCAGTTGTAACTCCTCTAAGACAAAATGATGTGGACTCCATTGTAACTAAACCGCACAGCCAGCTTCGTGGGACTAATCCTTCATGTAGAGCTTGGTTTACTTCCCAAGCAAATTAATGAATTAAACTTTATTTAGCGCAATTTATCTGTTGGGTGCATAAGCAGGATATTTTATTTTGAGCAAAGTTAACACCATCACATTCGATAGCTACATAATTTGTTTTTTTTTAAATAGTCCATATTGTGTTCAATATACCTATTCCCATAGCGACCTAAAGAATAGCAAAATTATCATTTAATTGTTTTACCTAAGCTTAGCAAGATGGATACACTTTGGAAAACTCTACCCAAAATGCTCCCTGTACTCCTTGAATAACTCCATCAAAATTTGTAGCAATAAATTATATTTGTTCCTTCATGTACCTTAGGCTATAAACGATTTTCCATTGGCCTGTGTAAAACAAGTTCAATCCCATGCCACTCACAATGCAGGCTAATAATAATCTCAAGGAAGTTGGGTACGGTTTTGGGAAATGGGTTTGAAAATGTAGTTTCGGATGGAAATTCGCTATAGTTTGCCGTACTTTTGGGATAACTCCTTACTGCTGGGAATAAGCACTGCTTCTTCTCTCCAATTCTTCAAAGCCGAGAGTATTTATTTCCTCCTATGCTTCGCATAATTCAGCTGAGCCGTGCAATAGGAAGCTCTTTCGGAAGTGATGGAGGTAACTTCTCTGTGAAGTGGTTGGGAAAGACAAGAGTAGGCGAGGATATCCTTTTCGAAGGGCTTTTGCAGATGGATCTGCCGCAATTTGTAAGTGGGGAGGGTGACAGCGTACTCGAATGTTGGCAGGCAGCGGTGGGAATAAGGACATGGCGAAAAGGGTTGATGGGCGATTGTAGGTGGGCCCACAGTCTGTCGGGTGGATAGTAGTAGTTGGTGGAGAGTGAGATTTATTGATTTTGCGACAGCAAAATATTTTCTGAATTAACCATATGATTCGAATATATTGACCCAATTTTTGACAGATTGAAGCATAAAATTACCGTTTTCTTATTCATGATTCTAAAAGTATCGATAATGAGCAAAGAGGATATCGCAGAACCATTGACCGTTTTAAATACTCTGCATACATAGATCATTACCAAATCCATGCGTATATTTCATTTCATTATACGGAAGGTAGACTTGTGACTTTTTAGTCCCTACAAGTGGTCAAAATATGAGGACTCGCATTTATATTAATGCTTTATGAACGACAATACATTCATTCTTGTGTTACGGAAAAGTAAGGCTATACTGTAAAAAAAGGTCAGACGAGCAGCATTATTTCTTATATCAAAAGTATAAATTACCTAAATTGTTATAATGAAAATATATGTAATGTATAAGTCTGAAAATGCCTGTAGATATGCAGAATTGCTAAACCACGAGTGAAGGGAACTGTAGTATTGGTGTAAATTGTCTTCACTGTTTAAGACTAAGTATACCTAATAATTCATGAAGTATAAAAAATGAAATAATGATATGCTATCTCCATATCTCTCTTCTGCTTCTGATATTCTTAATTCATTACCAATGTGTTGTCACTCTTACCGCATCATTGGCATATCGTTATGTTCTGATATTATGAATATTTTATTTTTTCACTCTTATTGTTAGCTAGCGTACGTTAGCTCTTGTGTAGGTTAATGTGATGACAATTGGGTTTATCCGAAAATTTCCATTTTTTAATGTGTAAGTGTCCTCTTTCGTGTGTTTTT